>CM026576.1:21592782-21861452 GCA_000180635.4 Pristionchus pacificus
CAAAGGATTGGTCTTCTTTCATTGTCACAGTCGAAATGGCTGGAGAAAGAGTCCTGCTCCCTGGTTCCCGATAGGACTGCTGATGGAGTTGCACGCAGATAGTGTCCCACTGTAGGTCGAAAACGAATCCTGGCTTGTGCTGGAGTCTTCTTTGTGCTCGAGTCCTCCAAACTCGAAATTCCATCTTTGAGCGAGAGATACGAGCCTGGATTCTGAGGGACCAAACATCTTAGACAGTCATACCGCTCGCGACGATTAACAGAAATGGGAAATGGAAATGGGAAATGAAATGTTTCCAAAAAGAGCTCACATTTGTACCAACGCTTGCATAGTTGATACGCACGATCTGCCACGTCAGAATCAAGAAAAATCGACAAAATAATTATCGAAAAAAATATAGGTCGTCAACTCTTCCGTGTGTTCCTGTGGAAGTCTCTGGCTGAGGAGAATCTCAACTTCATCGAGGCAACCGAGAAACTGAAGAAGATGAAGACCAGCGAGGACAAGAAGGTTAGATCAGAGCTCAAAGATCATATCGTCAAGTGGGCTTGGAAAACTGCTCACAAGCAGTTTGCTGATCTGTTCATACAGTAAATTGTTCGCCAGCAAACTCTAGAGACTTATCGTGCATTGATACCAATTATCGCAGTCGCAATTCAATGTTTTGAGAAAATGCACGTCGCCAAAAATTACGACACACTCAACAAAAACAAAACTTGAACTTTCCCTTTCCAGTCCTTCGCCCAGGAGATTATCGACAAGTACGCCGTTCTCATCAACCTCTCCGCTCCCTCAATGGCGGTTAGTGGTGCGGGGTGTGGTGTGTCGAATGCTGCTAGCGCGTCGACGTTTATCATTCGTCGCATTGCAGTCCATTCGTCGCTCCGCGCAGTCGGACGACATCGACATGGAGGACTGGGCGCCCGCGATCAAGGAGGTATGCGTTTATTCAAATTTGAATTCGCGCCAAAATTTAAAAAATCCTGAAAAATGGTCAATTTTGCATTACAGGTGCGCCGTCTGCTCGAGAACGATCAGTTCCCTCGCTTCCGACGCTCAGATGTGTACCTCGATGTGAGCCTTCTTAATTTTCAAGATCAAAAACTAAATATCAAAGTCTGAAGACCAAAGATCAAAGATCACCTTCCAGTTCCTCGAGCTCATTCTGCCCCGCTCGTACGCAGAGAAGTGGGCAACGTCATTCGAGGCCTTGCTGGGCAATGCGGTAATTATTGCAATATTTTTATTAAGAAAAAAAAACGAGAAGTTTTGTAGGCACCAGCCTAATTTGTGTCCTGCGTTGAGCCAGAGATCCTGAAATAGAAATACCAATCCTGAATATAATCCCAGGTCGGCCGCCATCACTTCCGGCTGTTCCTCCGGTCGATTCGCGCCGAGGAGAACCTGCGCTTCTGGGATGCGGTTGGTGATCGTTGATCTTTGAACTTTAATCTTATTCTTATTCTTATTCTTTATTCACCACAAGAGACAATGTGCGTTATCTTGAATCCTGGAATTAGGGTAATGTCAATGTGGATGCGAGTTATGTTTCACCCATTGTACATACTTTTGATGACTGATGAGTGGTTTGATTTTTGACTCTCTGCTCTCTATTCAAGAACACTCAATTCACAAATTCAACAGGTTAAATTTAAGGTCGTCGAGTTTCGCGCGTCTCGCGGCAAGACTACATCGATGATCGTCCAAGCACGGGACATCATCGCTACGTTCCTCACCGAAGGCACCCCGAATGAGGTTATCTTTGAACTTGGGACTTTCATATTCTTGCCTTGATTGCCAAACATGGGCTACGAAATGCGTTTCACTAGTTCCACGTATGTTGCGGGCGCTGGAATAATTCAAGCTGGAATAATGAAGACAGCGCTTCAAAAACATTTAAATTTACGTTCATGCTGTAGTGTGATTCGGCGACGCTTCCTAATCGTCGTCTTTGAGAAAATGCACACCCTCGGATGTTCCTTCCCTTCGGAACGAAGCAAGTAATCGAAGGTCTTTGATCTTCTAGATCGAATACAAAATCGATCACTTTTGCACATCGAAATGAGTTTCACTAGTTCCTCTTATTTTGCGAGCGCGGAAAGAATCTAGGGTTCCAATGACAGTCGTCTTCAACAAAACATTCAATTATCGATAGCGGTTGTGTGGTGTAACTCGGCGACGCTTCCTAATCACCGTCTTTACTAAATTGTCGTAGGTGTTCCTCCCGTTCGGCACGAAGCAAGTGATCGACGCGAGGGTGCTGGACGAGCAGATTGATATCACGCTCTTCGATGAGGCAACCAAGCATGTTGAGCAGGTAATCATTACACAAAGGTTACGGTAACGTTAGATTACGATAGTAGATGATCGTGAATTGATTTTACTCTATTCAACACGGCAATTTAACACTTAGGAGTACTTTTGCTTTTGGATTGGGAATGCTATCGGAACTATTCAACTACGGGCTATGACTATGAGCTATTCGGAACTATTTACATAAATAATTACCAACAAATAAAGGTGCTCCGAAACGACCCCTACGTGCGCTTCCTGCAATCGGCCGAGTATGACAACCTCTGCGCAAAGCTCACTCGTCCCTAGATTTGATATTTGATCTTTGAGCCCTGAGCCCCTCGTCTTTGATCTTTGCTCCCTAAGCTCTGAATTAATCTTTTATATCTGATTACAGCTCCCTTGATTGTCTCTTGTTCGATCTTTGATCTCAGCCTACCGCCACTTTCTTCGGTGTCTGTTCTCGATTATTATCCCTTTTTTTTATCCCCTTCTCCTGGTCCTTCCCCTTGATCTTTGATCTCTTACCTGCCCTGAGCTGCTTTGTAATTGTTCCACTGATATTGACACCAGTTTTCTTCAACTTAGTTTGTAGCCATAAATCTAATAGTCACTTTAATTTTGATCTATTATTCTTTAATTATTGTAAGAGGTCCTATTATCTGCGAAATCACTAAACCACTGATTTTTATTCCCCATTAATTTTTATCCATAAGCTGCATTACCTTTCGGCCACTCTTCTTTCAAGCTCCAATTGGAGGCACCATTTTCTTTTTCGCAATTTAACCCTTAAATTAGGCTGATCTAAAGGAGATTTCACTACATTTTTTCTCAATCCAGTCTCTTCAACACCATTCCTCCAATATTCCAGTAATCGATTGCGATTTTCCTGCCCCTTTATTCCTAAAGTCACCATTCCTACCATTCATTCCTATGGATTAATAATTATTTACTCTTTGGGAAATTGCTTCCATACTTCTAAACACCTATGCAACGCTTTTCATGTGATTTCAAATAGAATTTCTGTCCGTGCAACCGAGTCTTACTGATCATCAGTAGCTGCGATGCTTCATTCCAAGTTTCATCATGGAATGCTCAGCATCTCTATCTTTTCCCCTGAACGAAGATCCACCCCATTATTTCGACCATTTTTCGTACCTTACAAGAAACTACGATCTCATGTGTTCCCCCGATCAAAATAGGCTGTTCTCATAACTTACTCACCAGCAATCATTGTACCAGTAACTTACATTCTCTTTGATAAAAGCATTCGTGCACCATTCAGCGTACACAAGCAAATAATTCAATATTTTTTATGCTACATACAATAAATTAGTATTTACAGTTTACAATTTTTGTCATATTTCTATTTAGGCGGGCAAATTTAGGTCAGTTTAGTCTTTGCGACCATCACCGCGACTCTCGCGACACACTCGAGTCCTCGCTGGGCAGGCAGGAGGCCTTTCACGTAGCCGGGACAGCAGGTCCTGAGGAAGGTAATATATTAATTACGTGTGATATATTCAGAATAATTTATATAATTAAATCATCTATCATCAAAAATAAGGGTAGAACATGTATCCGGGGTATTATTTATTTGGAATAATGAATAAATATTTTTAGTCAAGTGGTTTTGTACTTAGAAACAATCCATTGAGCATCTGTCAAGTGTTCTTCTATGAATCTTTGATCCCGGCTAAATCGTAGAAACCAAAAAAAGAACAAAACGAAAATTGAGACTGTTGCACAACTAAATATGTTTCACTAGTTCCTCACATTCCGTTTAAAATGAATTCGTCTAATGCACCGGCCATGGGCATCATAGAATTATTTTTAAACTGAGTGAAATGCACTCACTTGACCGGCTTGCCTCCTCCGAAGGGACACAGCTTGGATCCGCACTCCTCATACTGCTGAGCTGCGCCTCTGCATTTATTCATTACTCATTAAACATTAATTAACGAAGCAATGACACCCGCCGATTCCTCTACAGTATTTATGATCGTATTAGAAGATGGAAGAGATCAAAGGCTAAAGATCAAAGATCATCAAACTTACGAGCACTTTCCGAGCACCGAGCACGTTCTCGTAGCAATCACTCGCACACCGCACATACCGCAAGTGGCGGAGCAGGGCGAGTTGGGGGTCTGCAATTGATAATTCATTACTGGGACAATCAGATCAGCCAATATGCAAGCCCCATCCGAGAGTCATTTGCGAGGAGAATCCCGTCTAGTCCAATTCGTCTCAAAATTCCCAAATTTGCTCTGGTTTCGCGCATCTCTCAACGCTTTAACGGATGCAGAGAAAACGATTATCTGAATTGATAAATGTACCGCCGTCCAGGCGCTCCACGTCTGAGCTGTGGCTACGGTAGCGATGAGAAGGACGAGGAGGAGGGAGGAGTTCATGATGATCTGAAATAAATAAATGGTAGGAAAATAGTAATTGAATTTTTGCCTAAAAGAGAGTAAACAGAAGATGGTGAATGCAAATAGGCAAAAGAAGAAAGGCAAAGTATCCAAATGCCTTGAACCAATCCGAGAATTTACTGCAGCAATGCTCATGATGCAGCATTAAGTACCCAATTCTCGACCCGGAAAAAGCGCTCACCCTTTTTCCTGCCCACCTCTCAGTCGAGACAAGGCGCATGATAAATTACGATCCTCTTCCCGTTTGTGCAAACCATCCCGCACTGTTCAATTGACAGAGAAATCGAGAGAGTGTGCACAAATGAGACGCAATTCTCGAGTAACGCTTTTGCTCCTAAAATTGCACCCTATCCTGATGACAACTCACTTTGTGTACAGAGTAATAGGGAGAGCATGCACAATGAAGAGACGATATCTCGTAGGGCCATCTTTTTTTTTGCACACATGACATTGGCGGAAGTTTTAGCTGCACATTAGCCGAGGCCAGGGAACTTCCGCTACACTGTGCACTGCGCTTTTTCAACCGTCTCGCCAGCCGCTCTCGGAAAAAGGTGTGCTGCCGCGGGGGCACATGTTGTAACAACCCTGTAGCTGCAAAATCGGCGGCACTCAATCACACGCTTCGCATGAGGAATTGGAGAGATCATGCTGAATGATAACAGCTGAAAATCAATCGACATGTCGTGCTTCTTTTTATGAATCCTGAGTTCTACGCGACCATCAATTTATCAGATATCAAAGTTTTTTTTCTACAAAGATCTGTGTGGGCAAAATAGCTAATATTTGCCACATTTCTCCTTGTCAGATTCCCCCCAAAGTCACTCATCTCCTGAAATATGAAGTCTCCTTGCCTGCCTCTCTGTTTCCACAGGGGAAGAATTATGAGTCCCCCGAGGTGTCTCGGGAACACGAAGAAAGCAAGAATCGCATGAAAAAGGGGAAATTTGGAGGCGCAAGGCAAAAGGGGAGGCGAGAGAGTGTGTGAAATCGAGAAAGTCTCTTCCTCTTTCCTGAAAAGGGCTTATCTGATCTCGTCCGAGAGCATGGGCTGCGGCTTCCGACATCGACATTGCTCCTTTTGCTATATTTTTGCTCTCTCTCTCTATCCCACCCAGTCTCTCCGTTGTAGGAATGTGCTTTACGATATCAGAAAAATCATGACAAAATGAGAAGCGGTATATATCGCAAATAGTCCAAGTTCTGGGATACCCTGGCATGACTCGGTGTACCAAAGACGGTCAGCACATTCTGGTCAGCTTTATGTATGAGGGTCAGATAGTTGCATGGAAACTCTTTCTTTTCTTGAAAGTTTCTCAACTTTGGTCGTTATTGCAACTCCGAGGGCTGTGAATGTGAGTGGAAATGGGTTCAGGGGTCGAGTCTCACGTCGAGAGTAGGGAATTAGCCTAAATTGTAATACAAATTACATAAAAGTTCTTTTCTGACCAATGCTTTCATTTCTGCTTGTTTGGAAGTGTATGAGAGTGGAAATGGACTAGGGTCTCACGTCGCACAGAGGGAATTAGTGCAAGGGGCAGGCGTCAGGGCGCAATTGCAATATACAATGAAGCGAAGGGGTAGGAGTGAGAGGAGAGGTTTATATGCCCCGAGACTGGAAAGTCTTCGTTATCATTATTTTGCCTCTTTTTGAATTCCTTCCCGTTCACATTTTATATGTTTCACTGACTGTTGAAACTGAGCTATAGCCATCAGCGACAGTGCTTGGGTGTCCCCTCGTAGAAATATCACCATTTTTGCTTTACCGGAATGTCTTACCCAGCGAGAAAGTAAAGACGAAGGAAAACACTCCAAATTGGAGCGCGCCGAGTCTCAAGGATTGCTTTGATTTTTGGATTTTTCTTTATATTTTATATTTTCTGCCCTAGAAATTCCCGATTGGTCTCGTTATGCCCTCCGTCTCTTAATTTCGCCTTATCTCACGGCTCGTCTGACTGAAGAGAGACAAGGGAAAATGAAGAGACGTGAACATTGCCCCGTCCGTCTCTGCATATCGCCCAGTCTTTCGCCTCTCTCCGTCGAGAGAGCATGAGAAATTGAGAGAGCCTGACCGTTGCTTCTCTCTTCGAGTTACTGCCGCTTCAGTAACCGACATCTCTCTCTTTTTATTTAGTTCCCTTCCGATGCAGGTTACCTCTTGACATTTTGCCGCCGACTTCTTCTTCAGAACTTTGCGATTTTTTTGGCTGTACTGGCTTGATTTTTTAATAGTTATATGTTTTTCACAGACGTAGGACAGCGCTAGGTGGGGCCCACTGGTAAGACCAGCTGTTTTTTCCAGCATTTATCCTTTAACACTCTCTCAATTTTGCAAATTGTCATCCTATACGGTTCTAGAAAAACATTATCCTTGACTCCACTTGAGAATACCGTCTTCCTGTAATCAATATCTTCCTATTGACAGAGCGATTACCGTACCTGCCCGACAGGTTTGACGAAGAGTCTTGACAGTCTTTGACATCTCGCCGGTTATTATCCCTCCCCCAGGCGGGGGCCTATTGCCTATTGTGCCCGACACACGCCCGCCGAGCGTATTACGTTTTTTTTCAGTGGTGTTGTGGTTGCTGTTGAATGCGGGCCCGTTCGAGACTCGCAGGTCTTTTATCAAGCTCTCTATAACGTTTGTCTTATCTCTGCCTCAAACCCGGACAGAAAAATGCTAGGATATCAAATTTATTACGACTTTCTTCAGGGTCCGTATCAGTATATTCCGTATTTATTGCTCTTTTGTGGCAGTTCGTAAATCCGGTCCGTTTGTTGAAATTTATTGAAAAGCTAATGCAAAATTTTCACCGTTTAGTTCTAGCATCTCTTTCATTTTTTCACTATTCTGCAAACTTAAAATCTGGATTGTCTCAATGGTCCCCACGTCAAGTATCTCCTCACTCCTGTCTGAAAGTGTTTTTACTCGAGAAGCGTCAGTTCCAGGCTCTGAATCTCCTCATTTCGCGTGCTCTCTCGCCTCTCTCACCACCCAGGCAGTGTGCGAAGTGAAGAGACCATTTCATGCGACGAGCTCACAGCTTGCCACTTTTCCTCACTTTCCTTCGTTTTTTTCGTCGAAATTTCAAGCGAAAAGATGAAAAACACCTGGACATTTTCGTATATTTTTTCCATTTCCTTTAATTTCCTTCAGCGATCAGACTGCTGTTTTCGATAGCGAATGATAACGAGAAGATCTTCCCGTGAGACTTTGAATAGCTCGTTTGCATCGTCTCTTACATGTTAGTTCTGATGAAAACTCTACTCTGATTCCCGTTTTACCTGCATTCCCATAAATTTTCGAATTCGTCGGGAAACGCATTATTTTTCATTGCCTTGTGTCCGAAACGTATCTCATAAATCTCAGGCATAAATCGCCGTCGAGCTTCAAGCTGGCGTTTCGAAGCTAGAATTCATGCGGATGATTCACATTCAAAAAGCTGCATAGTTTTCTTCTTTTAAGTTTTCAAGCTCTCAAGCGATTAGTCAAAAAAGACAATTTCTCTTTTTTCTCCCATCATCGCACATTCACCTGAAGCAATCATAGGCGCACTGTGAAACCAATTCGAACATTGACATTTTGCATTTCAAATATAAAAATGTATACCTCACCATCGTGTACTAACCCTTGTTCAATGCTCCCTTTACTCCCCCCTCTGACACTGATATTTTTCACAATGCCTTGTAAGAATTACCAGAATAATATCGACAGGAAACGAAATCGTCACAAACATGCACTAACGCTAGTTCAACAACATCTAACTGGCTCTCTACTCTTGCTGTGACACTGATATCCCCTCTCTCCCTCCCGTGCTGTCTTGTCTTTTCTTCCTGAAATTCCATACCCCTTGTGCATGCTCTATCGTGATTTCCCCCCGTTTCCTGATGATGTAAGACCCTTGTTTTACTGTTTTAACATTTTTTTGTGCTGTTTGACGAGGATTTATTTTTATTTGAATGATTCCCATGCTTTATCATGATTTCCTTGTTTTCCGAAATGGGATTCCTGTTAGACATTGTTCGACAAGGATACTTTATGCATTCAATTTTTACAGATCTCAATAATTTTAGTTCCGCATTCCATTCCCTTTCGTGCATGATATATTGTGATTTCCTCTATTCTGCATGATGTCAGACTCTTGTTTTACGATTCTAAATCGCTCGAAATCTTTTTTTCTGGTGTTTAGTTATTTTTTAAAACATTTTTTTGGTTACATGATTTGAGCTTTGCAGTCTTTTTTGCTTCAATTCCTTTCGATCTGCGCTTTCCCTCCCAAAAATTGGCTGCCCATGCGCTGTCCTAATGACTACTTGATGATGCCAGACACACATACGCTCGTGCGCGAGTCCCTCATGACGCGTCTGGACTCTCTCCATTTCCCCTGCTCTCTCACCCTTTCGCTAACCGCCGAGAGAGCACGCGAAACGAGGAGGGTGTCGGACCTGTCACTCCCGACCGCGGCCGCCCAAATCGGTCTCTTCATCACACGTCCCTTGAGGGGGGCAGGCACTCCTCATTTACCACACTCTCTCGCCTCTCTCTGCTTCTCTACCGTCTCTCCTGCCCTATTGTCTCTCGCCTGCCATGCTCATAACATGATGTACTTCGGCTTGTGTACCTGACACCGGGGCGAGAGAGTGTGCGAAAATGAGAGAGCGCCCGAAAAACGCGGCCGTTCTACGCAGGAAACGGCCAGATGTGTTCGGCGCTCTCTCGATTCGGCACGCTCTCTCGCTCGAATTATTCCTCTCCTTCTCTAACTCTCTCAATTTCGCCTGCACTCTAGTACAAGATTGATCTATCGCCGGCAATGAAGCTACTGGGGCGGCTCATTTTTTGCGAAATGATCCCGAGCCCCGAGCGGAATGACACGGGTAGATGGGAGATGGGATCGGGCAGTATCTAGTCAGTTTGATGAGAGATCCTTGTCTTGCTTTGCTCAGTTGTACTTAATTTCATTTTAAATCTACGTCTTTTCTCCTACAAGAATACGCGTTTTTGTAAAATGCCCAGTAAAATGATTTTAAATGAAATCCGTTCTTAGTTTGAATAGTCATTCGCCCTATCTTCGTTACTCCAAGTTTGGTAGTATCAGATGAAAGTTAATTCCCAAATCACTTCTCTTGATACATGACTTGCACCTGAGCGTTGATTGTGTGACAGGTTCTTAGGTTTTCGAGAACCCTTGCAGATCAATCAGAACTTCTGACTCAGAATTCATTGCCCCAATTCTCCTCACCCAACCTTTTCCACTTCCCCTCTCTTTCCCCCTTCTCACCTGCCATCAATTCATCACTCTCACGCAAGCACAACAAACACATTTGAACGCGAGAGTTTACTCCATCCTTCATAAACCTCGAATCCACCTAACAAAAAAATCGGGGCCTTATCTAGAGTGTTTCTTCCACCAATCGAATCATTCCTGATGATGTCATATTTTTGTTTCTGTAGTTCTCCTCTCTCGTGTAGTTCTCCTGAACTGAGTAATTATTTGTATTTAAAAAAAAATTATCGCTACTGTACTATCGGACCTCTTCCCAATCGCGATTTACGAATATCCTGAAACACATCTCGCCGCACTTTTCTATATATTCTCTAGTTCTTCATTTACTTCTGAATGCTGCATCAGGGTCTCATCCCTATGCATAAATTGGCGCATTACCTCGTCTCGAATTAATGTGTGCGCCCCACTCACCTGGGATCTCTTGAATATACATAGTCTCTCGCTGGCTAGAGAAAGCGAGAGAGCAGGTGTAATGAGGAGAGTGCAGACATCTCAATCGCTTCTCTCTCTAGATATTTTTGCAACGAATGCTCGGTGAAAATGCCACTATATTTCTATCCGAGAAATGTTCCTAGCTGTACCGCAATGGCGTCACTTTTCGCATACTATTCTCAGTTTTGGGCTCCTAAAAAACAAGCTGCCGTATTTCCCGGCCCGGTCTCGTTTCCCGCGCGTCTAATGACTTGTTTCCACGCGTGGAGGAATGGTTTTTTCTCTCTTTTTTTTCTATTCCCTAGCCTGTCAGAAAGAGCGCGACAGTTTGTGGAAAGAGAGGCAGACGCTTCCACGGGTGGTTCAGGCGTTTTCTGTCGCGCCTGTCTTAAATTTGAGAAGTGCACTATCGGCATATTGCGTGTTTTCGATTATTTTCAGCGTTCAAACGACTTGTTCTGTACTGTTTGAAGTGATCTTCTGATTCATTTCTTGTAATATCAGAGGGAGAAACATCGAATAGCTCTGCTTCACACGGACTTGCTCGCTCTCATACACACAGGAAACGCTGCCCGATTAGCTTCGCTACATTTGGCACCTCCTTCTCAGAGTTGACCAATCGCCTCGTTTGCTTTATTTTTCCGTTGGCCTACTAAATGTGCGAATTCAATAAAGTATTCTCTGATTCTGCCAATCGAGGGTTGCTGCACTACTTTAACTATTTTTTATGGGCACAGAAGGCAGAAGACAGGTTCACTAAAAAGTAACTGGGTTTTAAAATATGAGCAGATCGTGAAGCATATTTCACTCACTATATTTATCAACCTTTTTTTTGGAATCGATGCATTTCAATCATTATTCTCGCTCAAATACATTCGTCAAAGCCCGTTTTTAGCTTTACAAAAAAATTCTCATGACATCGCTTCTTCTGCAGTCTTCATCCCATATTATATTCCGGATAGAAACTAGAAACTTGAGGTGGAATCTTGGAGAATCTTAAAGGAAGCAAAGTTCGCGTCTCTTCCAGTGCAATTGCATGCCAATTTCTTAGATATTTTCTCGATTTTTTTCTTGATATTCACTGAATTCCCCGCTGCTCACTCGATCATAGGGCTCTTCTTCATTTTCCTCCAACTCCCCTCCTCCCAATCCGTGATTTCTCCCAGGAGATCCATCGGGAGTCTTTCTCCCGTCAGAACGGGTCGCGAGTCTTTCATTCCTACTTTATCATACGCTTCCCATATATTTGCTCGACTATTCTCCTCTCTGTCGTATTGTAGTCGTTTTGATGAGTGGCTTCATTTCTTCGGCTGACATTACTTACATACTTGCGTTGTCGATTTATTCAAGACAAAGATTGATATGTCTAATTTACCGCTCAATCCAATATTAGTGCTACTCTATCACTCCACCCTATTTTGGACCAGAGATTGGTCCGTTCTCTTACTCTCATGTCCAGCGCTATCTCCTTTACTCTGGCCTGCCAGTCATAGCCGCTTCCCTCCCAGCTGTCAGTTTCGAGAGCCTATTAGGTAGGGGCCACAACGTAGATTGCCGAATTGTCACAATCCGGTCAAATTTGTGTCCAAACTGTCCCTCATGGACCCAATAAGATCACCCTTTTTACCGTTTGTTGATATCTTGTCTTTGAGCTGCGCTACTTCCCGAGAAGAACGCGCGAAAGGCATCGTTGGAGAGGGGGAAAGGCGAGACGAGAGGGAAAGGGGGCGGAGCCTATTCTGCCCATTTCCCTCATCTCAGTCGGCCATAGTTTCACCAAGTCGAGCTTGCGCTTTGCGACGCTCAAAGTCGAAATCAAAGGGAGATATAGACGAGAGCGCGCGCTAGTCCCACCGGGTAAGAACAGCGGGGAGAGCGAGGCGGAGGGAAAGGGAGTGTGGTGTGTCTCTCGCCTCTCTCCTCTCATTTGACTATCCCCTCTGGCGCTCACACTGTGTTTAGCGTGAGTAGGAAGCGAGGAAATACGCGCGTACTAAAACCTTTAAAACAAAGTCGCAAGCTTTTGAAGCATGATAAAATTCTGTTTTTTTCACTAAACTTCCTACAATATTCGTATTTGTCGAAAAATTGCTGCCCAACCAAAAAGTGCACACTGCAACCCGTCAAAACGGCCTATTCCCATCTTTTAGGTTCAATTTTGACCTACTCAGTGAAGATGTGCACATTTTGGGCAGTGCTCAATCGATTGGGAATCCCAGTAGCTATCCAGCGCACTTTAGAATGAGTGATTTGGTCAAGAATGAACCTTGCGACTTTGATTTCTCGCGTTTTGTGGGGAGTCGTGTCTCATCAAAGTGGGCGGAGCTTGTGGCCCCTACCTATTAGGTCAATTCGACACACGATGAGAACATCGGTCCAATTTACCTCCCAGTCCAATTTCAGTGCTATGCTCTATCAACACCATCCCCATTTTCGATGAGTTTTCCTGCTCCCTCCTCATTTCGCACACTCTTCACACTGCTCTGGCCTTTTCTGACACTCACCCTCCCTCACTCCAGCTGTCAGTTTTCCCCCGACAGCGCATCGGGTCAATTCGAAACGGCGAGAAGAAGTGAGTGGCCATTCAGCTGTCCGTCTGTTGTGATAGGCCTCTCTTCCCTTCCGCGTTCTCTTACCGGTCAGAGATGACGAGAGACCATGGGAAATGGAGAGAGACAGAGGGGGAGCGAATGAGGAATATCCCCCAATTGGACGAGGCGAACGGCGCAAGGGGGCAAAATAGCGAAAGCGAGCCCGCAGCTCAATTCTAGTCTATTGGGGGCGCGCTGCTATTGTTCGTATGGCGGTTCTATTACCAGAGAGCTATGCAAATTCATTTGTCTGCTACAAATGATCATTGGATTAAGTTAGTGGGAGTTTCCTTGTGAGTAACGCTTTCCAAATTTCTTGGAGCTTTGTCTGTTTGCCATTCTCCGACTCCGAAATGTTTTCATCCCAAAAAAGAACTCCAAATGATATATATTGAATCAAGTGAAAAGTTCACGCCCCCCGAAATCTCCGTAGCCGTTCTAATATCTGCGCCAAGCTCGGCGTAGGGTTTCAGTGCGTCAAACGACTTGTGTGAAGTGCGTTTCTCCAGACATGTTCGCCAATTTGCTGAGTGCTTATGCTTTCGAGAAGCATTCTTTGCCTCTCTATTTATATATTTCTACGTGCTTCATTTGATAACTTCGGGGTGCTGCGGACGAGGGATAGAGGGCGATTCCTCTCTATTTGGCGACTTTTCATCACTTATGAATACCCGACGAGGCGAGAGGACGGGAAAAGTTCGTTCGATTATGGAGGTTTCAACTTTTGCATGTAACCATTTTCGCTTTCAGAGTTGCTCTAATATGAATGCTTGCGACATGTTCAAAATACTTTTATTACGACAGTATAATCTTCACTAGAATTCTCTTTATGTTTCTCTTGTTGCATTCACGATGAAACATATTCGCAGAGGCCGCTTTCATTTTCGTTTTCGTGCACTTCTAAACGTTCTCCGGGAGCCAAATTTCTGATCGAGTTTTCCGTCGTCTCGCGTTTCAGTTCGGCCGCTGATGTGATTATCACCCTCCCTCTCCATTTCTGCTGAAGTCTCAGTACGCTTTTGCAATTCTGATGGTCCTTTCCACACTTTTTATCGCTTGTAAACCGAAGAGCCTGATTGTATCATAACTTTACTTGATCAGTTCTGATAAACTCCCTTCCTTCTCTAGTAATCTCCTCCTCCATGCCACTCCTTCAGTTTTCCACTCCTTACTCTGCGACTCTCCCTATTTCACCCGCTATCTCGCCGGTCAGACAGCGAGCGAGAGATCACGCAAATTCGAGAGAGTCCTCCTCCCTCTGCTATGACCTACACTGCCTAAATTGGCCCAATCTACGTCGTCTTCGGCTGATGATGTTGATGGGGGTGGGGAGAGACTGTGGATTATGAAGAGAGCACAGACGAGAAAGGGGCGAGAGAGTGTGCGAAAGTGAGTGAGCACCGGAGAAAATAGGAAATCTCGCATAAAGTCCTCATGTGAATTGGCTCCGTTTCGATCGGAAACGAAGCGGAGTTAGGAAGAGGTAGAGACTACTGTAGGAAGCTTCGACTTACTCTATTCTTCTTTTTTTGTGTATTCATTGATGCAATTGCTCGAAAACGACATAGAGCTACCACGTTAACGAATTCTACTCTTGATTTCGCGTGTTCTCTCGTCTTTCCGGATTGTGAGATGATACGAATCTTGAAGAGTCTCATAGTAACGCCTTCTTCGCTTCCCAACAATATTTCTAAATTTGACACCTTGTCCTCTCACCTCCCTCCGAGGCTCCCAGATAGAGTTCGATTTGCGTCTCCGCTGTCACTCTGACCGGCGAGAGAGTATGCAGAATGAACAGACGTTTCGAGTTCTATTCCCAGCCCTAATCGAATGTTTGCCGTGATCCGTGCGACTCTTTGCCCGAGACCGTGTGAACTTCACCAATCGTCCATTCTCAGTTTCCCAGAGACTCCTCACCTCTGATCAAATAGTAGTATCCGCCTAGGTGGAGAAATTTGTAGCTAATTGCAAGCTTTCTTCTCATATCAATCCGCAATAACAGAGCATAGGCGTATGCATGCCAACTTTGCTTCGAATTCTGCTCGGATTCCTCTTTGATTATCCTTAAAGCCAACTTCATGCTGCAAATGTTGATCTTAGTAGTAATTTGGAAGCAACAGGATCCAGTTGCTTAGCCAGTTAGCAAGCGCCTTCCTGCCCCTTTCATCACTAACTCCTCGTGTAGGACGACCCGTCTCTGCATATCCCCTGCACCCTCCCCTTTCTGACTTGCAAGATTCCTTCTTCCTCCTTCTTCCATGTCCTTTCCGGCCCATTTGGCTCGCTGGCAACTCTTTTCAGCTGGCTTGTCGCGATTTCCGCTATGCGACTCGTCGCTTAGACGCGATTGAATCTGCGTGACTTTTGGCTAAGCTGTTGTGCTAATTCCCTTAGTACTTCCATATCGACCTAGATCTCCTAGTCGACAATAGACTGTGCGAGTATTCACGACTCAACTTTTCTTTATTCATTTTTTTTTCCGAGATGGCTCGATCACTTATGTTTCACAGGTCATCCAATGCTAGCACGCACTATTTATTCTCGATTTTGTGATCCCTCTGAGGAGAATAGAAGCCTAAAAATTCTAACTAACTCTAGTCCTGGTGGTGCTCTGTTTCGACTCGCTCCTGACCCTCATTTGTTTGCACTTTGACTACTCATCAAGTGAGCGAAGTGTGCTGGCTATGTTTGTGGTGGCTCTTTTGTATGCAAATTTTACGTTAGTGTTAAGGACGCGTGAACTCGGTTCGCATGCGCAATCCCTGAGGTGCATTCAATCTGTTCACCCTAAAGACGGCTTGGCAAAAAAAGGAAACCTCCGTACTTCGCGTGCTCTTCCACCTCTCTGACCGTCTAGAGATATCATTCGTTGAGAATTTATCCCTAGTTCACTCCTAGACATGTTTATCCTTGTTTTCTTCCTTACGCCGATATTCGATGTGCATTACGGAATTCTATGTATGATTTTGATCGATTTTGATAGTGGGATGTTATTACAACATACTACTTGCAGTGAAGTTATAATATATATATGCGCAATCATGAAACGCAATCGTCTAAAGCATCATTCTGCCACTGATCCTCTAGTGTTATTCCCGAATCCCTCCGCTATCCCATTTTTAGCTTCACCTTCCAAAATGCGATGAACATCCTCGAAATCCGAGTCGTTAGAAAGTTTAGATTTGCTTGTGTTTTTTCATCCGAACGCCTGATCCCGATTGAAAAATAGAACTTGGATTGATTTTCCAAGACACTTGAAACAACAACTGGTGCCATAAAGCACAACCAGGATCATCACGACTAAAACGCCGTCGAGCCTCATACTCTCACGCAGATTCATCATTCTTCCACTGATCCTCTCGTTTTCCTTGTTCCTTCCCTCCCTCAGGGGCCTAGCAGGACATTGGTCTCTCACTACTCTAGTTTCTCTAAATCTCTCACTTTCGCATGCTCTCTCGTCTCTCTGGCCTCCAAGAGCCGCGGAAAGAGATGAGCGAGATCATTGCAGAGGTCATAAATAACATTCATCTCCCTCCTCCTTTCCTCTCTTGTCTTCCAAGGAAGGACTTGTCACAGAGGAGGCGACTTCTCTCTTGAGGAGACTCGTTAGGCACTTCTGCCTTCTCTTAGTGGAAGCATTGATGACCTCGACTATCCCCGCTATTTTGAAGTTTGAGCCTTCATTATTTTAAAATATATCTATATCGTGACTATCATGAAGATTTTGCCACAGGGTCGTTAGGCACTTGCCTTCCTTTTATATGTTAGTGGACGAGCATTCATGGCCTTTTCCTTGAGCCATTCTTCGCCATTTATTTTATGCTAACCTCGTTTCGTGGACTATTTTCCTATCAAATTTCGCTCTCCCACAGGACGCAAGTGTCTTGCTTTGCGAGATAACCTTGCCTCATACTCCTCATTCGTAGATTATCAGTACTTTTCAGTTATCGTTCTTTCCATGTGCACCTGCTCCTTTGAGAATGCGGACCCTGTCTAGTTCATTGCCTAAATCAATATCCACCATTATTCTGAGCACCCCTATTTAAAAAAGTTAGCGAGATATGTTTCACACTTTCCGCAAATGCGAGAAGAGCAATACGATTTTGATTCGAGCTTGGCTCCTCTTAGAAAAGTTCATATTCGCCGATAGCCCATCGCTGACATGTAGTCACTCCCGTCAGACTAGTTTACCCGGCCGCTACACCTCTCCCATCTCCTCCTACAAGATTAATGCTCGTTCCTCTTTCCCGAGTGATTAGTGATCGGGAGCAAATTAGCGTCCCTTTCGCCTTCTGATCATCACTGATCGGTCAGAGACGATGAGAGATAAGGCGAAATCGAGAGAGCTTATCTCTGATTCTCGTCTCTTCATTCCGCCATATCTCTCGTGAGTCAGAGAAGACGAGAGATCGGGTGAAAATTGAGAGAGTGTTAGGTTAGGTAATGCTCGAGAGTGAATCGCAGTGAGCGATTCGAGAGAGAGGTTAGAGGGAATCAGATGCCAACTAAACTGATATGTGTACGCATGTTCTTTGGTGATGGGAAGAGTGAGCGGGTCAGGAACGGATTAGTCGGCGAGGCAACGTTCTGTCAACGTATCGGTTATTGCTACTATGATATTTGTCATTTTCATCCATCTGATGTTGATGAGATTATAGTTCACAATACGATTAATCGTATATCTTCTTTTCGCAAGCTTTAAGAATAATTTTGTTCAAACATTTCTGACTCGGAGCTTACCTGTTTCGACCTCTAGTGTAGACGAGAAGTGAACACGGTAAAAGTGCAGTCGTAATTCAATAGCCGATCACCAACCCTGATCGCGTGCTCATCTTTTTTACTCACTTCTTCCGTGTTTGCTTCAATTTTTTTCGCATTAATTGTTCCACTCATTGCCGACGTACAATTGATCATCATCATGACGAAACTCTAAGCATATTTGATCCGTGAAACATATCCCGAACTGCATAAAACGCGTTTTGTTTCTGTAATTCTATTAGTAGACTTGCTCATGAGAAGTCAGTTGCTAATTTAATCGAATCTACGCGTCTCTTTGACTACTACTACGACTAGCCTGACCGAACCCCCTTGAAAGTGCATGCTTGCTTCTGTCTCGAGTTGTCCTCTAATGCGATGTCTGGACTAGCACGCTAGGTGGGGCCCACTGGTAAGGCCGGCTGCTAGATGGTCTACCAAACTATGCTTTCTAGAGTAGATGTATCAACTAGTGATGACAAATCGGCCGAGAGCCTCTCCTCGATTTGCATGATCTCTCGCCGGTCAGACAGACGAGAGAGCATGAAAAATGAGGAGAGTTTCGTGCCGATTTGTCATCACTAGTATCAACGATCTTCGCTCATCATTATCTCCGCTTTTAGCAAACGATTTTATTCTAAAGTGCACTGCTTTCTCTCATCTCCTCTTTCATGACATCTTGTCCTCCCCCCCCCCCCTGATGTTATGCGGCTATCGGATATCACTACGCTCCTCTTCTTTTCTTGCGCGTTTCTCTGCGAGTGGTGTCACTTACGCTGAATTTACAACTGACATTCGAATTTTTCATCTCGAAATATTTTTAGTTATTGTTATCCCACTGCTGCATTATTTTTGCTGCTTCGCACTATAGATTTGGCCATTGTGAAACACAGCCGAACTTATCTTTTGTTCATTCTTTAGTCTGAACAACGCGCACACATTTCACTCCTTCTCATTCCGCAATGACGCTCCATTGTGTGGTCTCGCTTCAGATTCTGCTAACAATAAACGATCACACTCCCTCTCTTCTACACCCAATGCTTCCTCGTTCGTATGCTCTCTTAGGGAGCTGAAGGAATGATGAGGCGCGCTCTCACTTTCCAATGATCTCTCGCTTCTCTAACTGGCGAGAGATCATTGCGACATGAGAGAGTCGGACGATTCTTCACTAACTACTCATCTCACTCGCCTCCCAGTTAGTGAGGGTGGCAGAAAAGGCGGAAGCAACGGAGGAAGCAAGCAAGAAATAGTCGGTTTCTTCCTTTCCCTCACTATTTCTCCATCTCTTCCCAGTCAGAGCAGCGAGAGAGCACGCGAAAGTGAGAGAGACCCTCTCCCCTCTCTGCCCCGAGGCTATTGTCGCGCATCAAAGGAGTAGCCATTGGTCGTCGGGTGGCAGTCGACTCAATTAGGGGAGCGGGAGAAGAAATAGAGAGACTAGAGGCTATTATTACGTTATTGGCAGCAGCGTTCGGACCTACATAGCAAGAGGCTATCGTCAGTTCTCGTTCTATCTTGTTCTGTACTTCTTGATATCACTTCTGCGATCTCTATTGTCTGATAGCTGTTATAAATATCAGTTAACCAGTTGCTTGTTGTTTACAATTCTTCGATTGATCATTTCACGATGGATGCATACATAGTTCTTCGGGTCCACCGCAATATCCTGCCCCTAACGGTATTCCTTTCATTTCACGACCGTATCTTCAACTGTACTCATTGCTCATGCGATCACTCCTGCTTCGTGCCGTTCTCACTTTTTTTCAAAGATCATTTCTGTGCCCCAGTTTCATACTCAAATTTCGCTCATATTCGCTTCTACCTGACCCTCGTTCCCGATACCTCCTTGCTCAATAATCAGTCCGCGATAGCTTCCCTACCGTACCCCTTCTCAGGCCCTCCACGGGATGCGAGGATGAGATGGTCGCATCTGCTGCTGGTCGTGTGCTTGGCTGCGATACTCATTCCTGAAGCAGCCGGAGCCGGATTCAAGAACCACCTTGCGGGGCCGAGAGGAAGTAAGAGATTCATAACATTAAACCAATATCAGCGGCACCATAATTCGGCTACTTCATGCTATATGTTGTTTGTTAAAGGAGGAGTAACAGGAATGAATGTCAGAAACTCCCACAACGAAATCCCGGGACTTGCAAGTACAGTAGTTAGCCGTTGGCTCTTTGCCAAAGTACCTATTCCCTTCTTCCGTGCCGTGTTTGTGAGAGGGAGGAGTGCGATCGATGGGAAGAGACTAGGGGAGACAATGGTAGATCAAGGCGCACTCTCTTCCCAGTCAAACCCTCAGTTCAAAATCCCCGCCGTTTCCTGGACTCAGGGGCATTCTGGCACTAGGCCAACTCGCTATAACTCGGTTCATTGATGTCGTAGAAACACGGGAGTTTCGGAAAGCTCATATGGTTATAGATTGCTACAATGTGGAGTTAACAGATTTGTCACCGAAATATTCATGCTACTCCTCCTTTAAAACGCCCACCGAATCAGCAGCGTTCCCAGCAGGCGCAATTCATAATACGAACAATGTGAAACGCATTGCGTTCGCGACCATCTATCTATCATTGAACCATTCAATTCTATAGTTCTGGATAAAATTAACGTGGTATACGGCAGTAGCAGTTGCGTACGCACACTATTATCGTAAATATCTAGAGAGAAACGATCGAATTTCGCTTGCATTTCCAATTGGCATCTTTATTTAGTTGGTCTTCTTCTGGAAAATTGTGCCTTCGAAGAAAATGAAGTAATTCATTAAAATGTCATAGGAAATAGAAAAAAAAGCAAACAAAACGTGTAAAAAGTACAAAATGAACACATTCTATTTGCAGTGAAGCGCCGCTGTCATCAGTGCAACATGCCGCAGGGCTGCTCATCCGGCAGCTGTGTGGGGGATGTGTGTGTGAAGAGTGTTGGTGAGTCATTGACCTGAATCCCCCACCCCCCAAATGGGGAAAAACACGATTTACAATAAACTATTATAAAACAGTGTTGTTTTTTTTTGTTTTTTTTTCTTATGAGTAACATGTCTCGATATTGACTTTTTCTGATTTCTCGACTATTGAATTACTGCGTGAAACATATTTTCGAATGATTTACAGTTAATTTCTACATAGTCATGAGCTAGGAAGGCAATTGATCATTGCTCTGTAAAAGTTGATCTTTGATCTTTGCAGCTGCCAGCAGGTCCAACATCGTCTACGTGAGCAAGGGCTGCGAGAACTACACGGAGCACAGGCAGGAATTGTTAATTTTTCGCTTGTTTGAAACTGTTAGAAAATTATTGAGAGCCTATCGAAAATTCCGCAGCTTTGATGAGAAAATGGAACAAAATCGCCAGCATCACTGCATAAATAATAATTTAACAACAGTGAGACATTTGTTACGCCGAAAGTGATGTATACAATGTTAAATTTGAAGTAAGATATGGTTGCAAAAAAATATTTTTACGCTTGTTTGAAACTTTTCTATTAGATATTTATTTAGTTTTCTGTGCATCAAACATTGACTAATGACTACTTCAACTGCAATTGAACTAACAGTGAAACGTAGATGACGCCGAAATACAGCTCTGAAAAAAAGGCCAATTGTTAATTACTAATAGAAATCATTCAGCAGTCTGCTCTACAAGTTCGAAGAAGGTTGCAAACAAGAGGTATATTTTAATTTTTTTTCTCACTTAGTGTTAGGTTTTTCATTGTCTTTTAAAAATTTCTCGAATTGGGAGGGCATTGAGGCTTCGAAGTTAGCTCGATACGTAAAATACGGTAATCTGATCTTTCATCTCTTCCAGTGGGTCTTCGGCGTCGAGAGTCTGATCTGCTATTGCTCCGACGCGGACTACTGTAACTCCTCGTCCCGATCGATATTCCCTCTTCTCCCACTGCCCCTGTTACTCCTGCTACGGTACCTACCGTAATCGCTAGTCTCAGAATCGATTGTCTCCTCTTGATACCGGTACGAATTGTGTCTATCACTAGTCAAAGCCCATTATATTTCCATTAGCCTTCTGTCTCTGTCTTTCCTTCGTTCACTACCATTTTCCTCTCTCCGAAATCAGTGTTGTCTAATGTTGAGCTATAGACGATTTCATCATTTACTCGGTGATCTATTTTGTTCGTGCAAAAACTTTCGATAAAGCAATCAACGAATTTATTTCGCCAAACATACATAAAAATTCAGTATGCAATACAAAAATCGATAATGCCCCGTTTGTGGAAAACAAGTTACGGTAGGTATATCGTCATCAGACCCAGGGTGCGGCTAAGGATACGGTAACGCTATTGTACTTATCTCTGAATACGGTATAATACGGTCAAGGCCAATCAATACTATGCGAAGCACCAGGACGGGAATACATAAGAAACAAACGAGTTATAAACAAACAATTTTGGTGGACCCGTGGCTACTGTAGGGACAGTAGTGTGGTGCGTGTGTCGTCGCGTGTGGCGACGAATACTAACAGGTGAGCTGCTGTCAAAATTTGCACTGCGTGTTCGCTGGGCGACGTTTCCTAATTCCTGCTGACCCGATGCCACATGCACACGGGCAGCTGCGGCTTGCGCAGCATCTGCAGCCAGTGGGCGTGGCCTGCAATTATTTTTTAAAATTATTTTCTAGAGATTGGCGCAGTATGATTGGTTCAGAATATTTTCATTTGCCAATATGCGCTAGTTGAAACACAAGTGATCGTGATTAAAGTGCTCGCGCAAAAATATTTTTAAATGCAAATCTAAATATTTACCTGTTCCTGGTGACAGCCTGCCCAGTACACAGTGGCCGGTGGAGATCGTTTGACCGTTGGGCAAGTGGTCGAACATCTGGAGAGATCAAAGATCAAATTGAATGCACTGATACTCAGGAAAACAACAGATTCACCTACATCAATGTGCCTCAATCTCAGCATCCTCCCCTATTTCCGACATACTAGGTACTCATAGAGGAAAGAAATATTGTTAAGTGGCTCAATAATCTTGAGCATACACAATAATCATTCATATTTTAAACGTAAACATTGGTGCTCAAATTTCAGTAATCACTAAAAAATCACCTCAATGACAATATGCGCCTTGTCCAGATTCTCCGGAGTCACGTGGAAGAGGAAGGACTCGGAGAAGGCTGCGTCACTGGACCCGGAGGAGGAGGAGGAATCGGAGGACGTTGAGGGCTTGGGCGAGGCTCTGAGAGATCAAAGATCAGAGATAAAAAACAACGATCAAAGATCAAAGATCAACCACTCACTCGATGTGGGGGCGGCACGCGCTCGGGTTGATCGTGGTCTGCTTCTGTTCTAGTAGCCGTCGGCCCTCGAAGAGCATGATCCGCGCGAAGGGGGCTGTAATCGAGGAATTGGGCCTGCTTTGGAAAACTGATCATAGCTCAAAATTAGGGAGTGATCATAATTATATTTTTGAAAAGAGCAAAGAGAAACTAATTGGCACACCAATCATTCGGAAAAGATATGGAGATTGTGAAACGTATCCAAAGCAATGACCTGGTCGATTTCAGAACTCACAATTAGATTTTTAACAGATCGCTATTGAAAAGTATCTTTTTTACTCGAACTATACACACAATCCGTCAACAGTGCTACCAACGAAGGGAGCAGTATTCTTTCTCCAGCCATTGCGACTGTGACAAGGAAAGAAGACCAATCCGCTGGCCCGAGACCCCTCGAAATGACTATCTTGAACGGCCTTCTGATACCCCATCTTGATCAGCGCAACTTTGCGACAACTGATAAATCCTGTATAATGTACACTCACAATTATTAAACGGGAGTCCTCTCGCCTTCTTCACGGTCGCCGTCACGAACTGCACCATCGGTGCGTACGTGAGGATCATGAGGAGTTCCGTGTCGGAGGACGAGGGGGATGAGGAGGAACACTGAAGAATCAATAAGGTTAAGGTTACGGTAAGGTTCATAGGGCGGAGGGGGGGGGGGTAGGGGACTAATAAGGCTTAATTGTGCCTATGTGCGCTATCGAATCATGAGGAGTTCGGTGTCGGAGGAGGAGGGAGAGTAGAGGAGCACTAGAAAATTGCAATGCATTTACTTTGTGACAATGAGAAAGCTATGTTAGGGATCCTCATGTCAATTTTCAATTTCCACGAATATTTAATGGTTTTGTACATCACGCGATGTTTGATCAAATCAATCCAGATGATCAATGCCATCCTAAACCCCAACCGTGAAAGACACCTTGTTCGCGTTGTACGCCATCTGGAACTCGAGCTCGTCCGTGGGCGAGGCTTTCCTGCAATTGAACAATTAATTAACTTAATTATTTAAATACAATAATTAAATTAATTAATCACCTCAGCAATCGCTCCGGTAGCGTTTCCTCGGCCGTTTGCAGCACGCGGTCCTCGAAGTCGCATCTGAGATTAAGGATTGGAGATCAAATATCAACTCTGGTATTTTGAAAGTCCCAGAGATCAAAGATCAAAGACCAACTCGAATATCGTCCTCGGCCCGGGGTCTTCATTGGACACGAACTTGGTCCACGCATCCTTGTGCGGTGCCACCTTCTCGTCTTTCAGCTCTAAAATTGGGCAGATTCAGGGTTGGTTCGGGCTCCAGCATCCTTGATACCCGAGCCCTCGGAGTCTTTGATCGGGTATCAGAATGTGCAACCAGAATCCAAGAAGCCGTTTTCCAAGGTACCATGCCCTTGGTTCCGGGTACGAGACAACCAACATCCGTGCACTCACCCCCGTGCCGGTCGCCCCACATCCGGTGCTCGTGCTTGCCCGCTCGTCCGTGCTTGGTGCCGTGCTGTCGGGGTTCGTGATGGATCCGGTTGGCCCGGGCGGCCGGGGCGGGTTGATTTTTGCCTGCCTGAGGAGGATTATTTGATATATTATTTTGTATCGTGAGAAAGCCAATAACTGTATTGAAGATGGTGCTCAGGCTGATACAGTACGGATGGAGCATATTTCCCTCCTGAGAATAGTCAAGGCTAAGGTAAGGTTGCATCCACAATCAATGCGGGCTTTACAGCCATTCCAAAGCTACAATCTGGTATCTAAGGCTACCAACTAACAGTGCCGCAATGATTCATCGAATCAGTCTCGTAATTTTTAAGAGCACAGGGCTGGTTATTTCCGGCTTGATAATAGATAAAAAAGCAAAGTTGCATCACGGCAATTTTTACAGATGGTTGTTTATCGCGGAACGAAGGCTTTTAGGCTGTGTTAGAACGAAGCAGTGGTTGTATATTTTTATTGGAACAGCATACTGTCATATCACTGTGTTCAAACTGCCGCACTGGTTAATATCGCATTGTTGAAACACATTTGTTCCCAATTTTATTCGGCACATTTCAAAAATAATTGAGTCACTGATTGAATTCATCTATGTTTCAGCTCTGAACTATCAGCCATTGAAGAAGTTGCCGGATAGTTTTCTTCGATTATTATTTTTATAAAAAAATAATACACACCTTGTTCATATTCTTAGGCGCCCATCCCATCGAGGGGTCCGCGCCGGCTTGCGAGGGCGGCTGCAAAGATCAAAGATCAGACGTATCAGGGATCAAAGATCAAAGACCAAAGATCAAAGATCAATCCGCTCACCGTTTTGTGCAATTGTACCGCCTTGTGCGGCAGGTTCACGAAGCTCTGGTATTCGAAGAAGTGCTTCGCAATGAAATTCATGCCCTTAATTTTTTAAATTAATTTCAAATTTTGAATTCCCGCCAGTTCCCATCAATTTTCAAAACTTCCGTGCAAAAGTTCGAATTTTATGGAGATGGGTGCAACTCGAGATCTCGTTTCCTGTTTGAGCCCTTTCTCTACGTCTTTGACCTCATCTTTTCTCTCTCGAAATTTTCCACCTCTTATTTTTCCACACTCTATAGCTGGTTTCTTAGGTTTCAAACTCTTTGAAACTGCCGTTTCGGAACCCCTGATTGGCTCTTACATTTCGAATGCTGAGCACATTCTTTTCGCCCCCGTAAGCCCGGCTCAACCCCAATCACAGCTCAAACCAGTGAAAAAGTGTGCAGAATGTGGAGACCCTTTCTTCAGCCCCCTCGGAGCCCCTCTAGCTGACTAAATGAATTATTTAGGGGCAGAGCGTGGCACTCATGTGCGCCTCTGCTTTGTTTCAAGAGTGGCCCGAGGCCTCTCATGATTGAGGAGAAGGTTTTGAGAAGGAAGGAAGGAGACACTTGGAAGTGATAAATATGTTTCACAAGTGGTAAATAAGCAGTGCGAGCTGGAATCGAGCAATGATTTGCTTTCACCTCGTTCAAAATAATAAAATAATCAAGCCGAGAAGTAGTAGATCCCGTCTAGAAAAATGATACATTGTTTGTGTTTATGGTTCAACTAATATTTTTTTTACCCGATCGCACTCCTCGTCGCTGCTCCTGCTCCTCGGGGGCCAACAGGGCCGACCCATCGGCCTCGGATGCCGCTTATCCCGCCACCAGAAGGGCGACGAGGGCGAGGTCAGGGACACGGTCTCCTCCGGCATACTGTAGCGGGTGCGGTAGGTCAGGGAGGAGTACGGTGGGTCAGATACGTTACAAGGATACGGTAGAACTGAGCAGAACAGGTCGAAGAAGTGTACTGTGGATCTGAGTTGGAACGTCGGACGGGCGAAATAGTGGATACGGTAGGCATAGAGTTAGTCAGGTCAGACAGTGGTTCGGCGCGTCAGAACGATGATTCGGTGAAACGCGAACTCAGATATGAATCGAGAAAGGACAGGGCTTATTGTTAGGCACTCTTGAAAAGAGATTAGGTGCGTCGAACTTTTGAGTGATTCCTATGCGTTCCTCGAGAATTGGAGAAAAATGAGCGATGCGAGGCTTAGCGCGCTGTACAAAGCAGGAGCAGGAAATCACAAGGCATGCATGCGCTTCTCTTTTTGTTAGTTCCTTGATCCAACTCGGTCGCTTTTCTACATTCTGTCATAGGTCAGAAGGTGCAAGAGATCAAGCGAAATTGAGAGAGTTAGACGACTATTTGGGCCGGAAGAAAGATAGTCACGAAGGCGCGAGTATATCGGATGCGCTGTTGACAATAGGCTCACTGATTGTGCTCGCGCTTTTAGTCGAAAATAACCCCGCGAAACAGGCCCAACGCCTCTAAAATTGGATTCCCAACTGTGCGCCAAAACAGGTAACCGAAAATTTTCGAGAGTTTCGGAAGAAAAGGGACGAGTCGGGAAACTTAATCCAGACAAGAAAGGGGAAGAAAAAGGATGGGGACTCGCCCTAATGGACCCACGGAATTGAGATAGGGCTCCTCGAGAAGGATTGAGAAACGCGACGAAAGTAGAGGCGAATTCAGGTCTGCCTTCTTTTTTGGGGGCCAGCAAGTCTAGTGAGAAACTGTTTGTGTAGGCGCGTCGCATCTCAATTCAGCTCGTTATAATAGTCGCGAAAATAATGAGCAGGAGGCACAAGAAGGGTAAAGTGGCTCAATAACGGGGAAAAGCGATGCGCGAGTGATGAAGTCATAGTCCGTCAAAGCCGGTCATGCGTAGCGAAAAATTATGAGAGCGCATAGCGCATCTCGGGCAATTTGCGAACAAGATGCGCTCATTACGCGCGCTCTTTCAATTCTCGGGCCATCTAGAGATAATGGAAAACGGGGAGTGAAAATAGATGTCATTTTTGTGGAGGGACAAGGCTAACCGAGGAGGTCGGAAGGAGGAAAAGGAGGCCCACTCATCTCAAGCGCACACACACAATGGGGCAGGAAGCGTGCCTAATGGTATCACGTTGCTAACCAGCGCAAGTCCCGTAGGGCAGCGGAAGTATCGCTATACGCGTAGTGTCAAAAGAGGGCGGGCGCGAGCTAGTGTGTGTGTGGGAAATGTGTCGAAAGTCTCAGCAGCAAGGGTCGCGCCTTAGGGGGCACGATATAAATCTAGTTAAGGACGCGAGATGCAGTGTGACTTGTCCGAAGGAAATGTCCCGGATAGCATCATTTTGCGGCGAGCGCTCGAATTTTTTGACTTTGAACGTTCGGAGGCATAAGGAAAAGCCGGATCAAAAGAGTCGCAAACCCGATCAAGAGAAGAAACTGGGCGCATCTGGCTATTAATCGGGGATAGATTGCTTGAGAATGTCAGGGCGTAGTTTCTTTCGCCTTCCAGAAGTCAGTGATCAAGCAATTTGTGCGCCTGTTCCTGCTCTCGAAGTGGTCATAGGAAAATAAATAGCGAGGGAAATTGAGATGATCAGACAGCCGCTCACTATTTGCCGAGGTTGCGTGTCTATCGGAATGCTACATGGAGAACAACATGACATCGCTAGAATTTGATCAGTGAACGATCGTGAAAATGCACCGATAAGGTCGAAATCGGCGCATATTCCTGGCGTTTTTAGCCGATCTCGGGGGAATAAAAAGGCGATGATAGGCCTCCGCGCGCGCTCCTCTAACAAGCTTCCGAGGGCCAAATAAGATGGATGTCGTTGAGTGCCGCAAAGAAAGTGGTTGGAAACGGCAATGGATCTCTCCATTCCCCGCACTCTCTTGGTGGCCAGACAGCTTTAGAGAGTATGCGAAATGGAGAGAGTCATATCGCCTAAGAGGCCCTCTTGCCCGGCCACCCACAGTTACATGGATACGCGTTGGCTAAGTGGCCCTCAACGCACCTCAAAGGCACAATGGAACCATACATAGTGAGCAAAGGCGGCGGTTTTGGAACGATTTATTGGTCTGACACGCTGCGAATTCACCGTGCCTACGGCACAAAAGGTTCTCGGGCGCGTACAAAAGAAGGCTGAATTCAGGCGGGTCTAGTTATTTATCCACTGAGCCCCAGAAGGCAATACATAACAGTGTAGGGCCGGCCACGGTGACTCTCCTCGCTGCGCACGCTCTCTCGCCGGTTAGAGAAAGCGAGAGAGTGCGGGAAATGGAGAGGGCGGCATGTTGCTGACGACCGGGGGGTATTGTGCTGTTTGATGGGTTCCGGCTGTGCAGAACATCGTTGACGATGATGTGTTTTTTTTTTGTTTCTACAACCATCGTTGACGATGGTTGTAGAAACAAAAAAAACACATCATTTGTGATCATAAAGCAACTAGATTGTTGTATGATAGGGAAATCACTCCTAGCACTCATCAATAGGGATGTCCAATCAATTCCAATACCCAATTAATTGATTTTGCGGCCGATCAAGCCCTCGGAAAATAAGGAATAAAAGTCAATTAATTGGTCAATCCAATACCAATTACCCAATTAATTGGTATTATCTCTGAGTATTGAGTATTGAATTGAAATCACTACTCATCAATCCGCAAAATCTCTAGAAGTTTCGTTAGCATTCAACTCAAATCTACATTCGCGATCACAAAACCATCGTGTAGTCCCGGCAACTGGTGGCAACAAAGGGTGGAATCGGTAATGGTCTTGTTGTTGTGGTGTAGATCTTGTTTCACGGCGATGATTAATTTATAAGAGGGCGGAAGGCCAGAAAAGCAATTGAGCAAGCACGTATTTCATATTTATTTATGTTTTAACTTGATATCCGAAGCTATACTGAAGATATTGCAATTTTTCAACATTTAGGAATCCATTGAAACTCAATCGCCCATTCAATGTCTAAATTTTTTGTTCAGTTTTTGATGTAAATTGAAACTGAATGGAGGCAACTGAATGCGCAAAAACAGGTGTTTAGCGCTTTAGTTAGCACTTTTTAAAATATTTTTTGTCGAACTGTTTAACAATGAAATACTAAAAAAGCTCATTTCTATGACGTTTATCATACTCTTGAAACTCAACCGAATATCTCTGCTCAATTTCCAACATTTTTTTAGTTTTCGATCTGAAGAATAGAAAAGAGGAACCGCAATGGGAGACTCTTCCTTGAGGAAGGAATTCATCCGCGAACGAATTGAATTTGTCACAGCTCTTCGCAACACTTCAATATCTTTCCTCTCCCACTTCCACGAGTTGCACCCATTTTCGCTCACGAAAAATACACCGTAACTTAAGCTGTTACAGGAAAAAAAAGAATAGTCCCGCAAAGAAGAGTGAAGGAACTGCCGTGTCATAAAAATACCGTAACCCAACCAACCCCTCGCTTACCTCCTGGTCGTGCTGCAGCTGCAGCTGCTGCAGGTACTCCCCGAGGCTGCCCGGGCACTGGATCAGGCTCAAGTCCGTCTGGGCCGCGGAGGCTGCGGTCGTAGCACTTGCCGTGTCCGAGTTAGTCGTCGTGCACGTCTCGGTGCGCGTTGGCCATCTGCGATTTGTCAATTGTCGACCGAGCGCACGCAATGCGATTTTTGACAAGACCAACTGAGATTTGGTAAAGGTCGCCGCGCCTCACGCAATGCAAATTGCGACAAGACCGGGGGCGTTCTCTTCGTTCACTATCTATGGGCGGTCGCTGACACTAATTCAATCAGAGGGGACTAATGGAAAATAGGCAGAAAGAGGTTTCGGAGGGCTGTTTTCAGTGTGTTTTCGGCGATGATACCGTAACCAGATTGCAGCCAGATGTTTTCCACTAGGTACCTTCATCCTATTTTCCAAGGTATGAAAGAAGCATCAGCGTTTGTTCATGATGTGTTTTGTAGAGGAGGCAAGTGCAGTAGATATCACTAAGCGAACGCAAAATGCGGATATCTGAATATCGTGAAACTCAATTGAACAGCAAGAGACCACGCAAAAACGAAGAGAGCAATCTCGAGTAGAGTTGGAAATACGGGAAATCGTCTCTTCATTTCTCATACTCTCTCACCGGTCAGAGATGCGAGAAAGCACGCAAAATGAAGATAGTCAATTCCAGTCATCCTCAAGACAAGTTTTTTTGTTGTGGGAGGAGCCAACTAAGGAGGAGGAGGAAGGGCCTCTCTCGTGCACATCGGAAGCATCAGTTTGCTGTGTGCGTAGGGTGTTTAGCGGCAGCGAATGGGCCCTGCCGTCTCTCACTTTTCCCTGCTCTCTCGCCCACAATGACCGCCGAGAGAGCAGGCAAAACGGAGAGAAAAGCCCGGGAAGGGAATTAGATTGGCGGCGCGCGATAAGCTGCGGCCATTCATCAATTCCAGCAGCGTAGATGGTCTCTCGTCTTCGCGCGCTCTCTCGCCGGTCAGAGAAAACTCTGCTCAATTTGCCTTATCTCTAGTTGGCGCATGAAAATTGGAAGGCCCTTAGCAGGTGAAGCTATGTTTGCTCAGGGGTTGGGAGGGTGAGGCTAGATACTCTGCCTTATGCGAGAAAGACCGAAATAGATACTAGACACTGTGTCTCTGCACTCTCTCACCTCCCCGTGGTCTCTCGCCTGCTCTAACCGGCAAGGGAGCAGGCGAAATCCGGAGAGTGCCAGACTTCAGAGACCAGGAAATGAGCTACCGTATCTTGGCAATCAATCTGTGGTTCCTGCTTTGCGCCTACACGAGAATTAGAAGGAGAATGAGCGATCACTCTATTGTTGGAGCGAGTAAGCAGTTACTGCAGGGAAGCTTGTGCAAAACCATAACAAATTGCAAAAATGATCATAAGAACCTCTCAAATTGGCATGTCGATAATGTGAATTTTCAGAACGAATCCGCTTCAGATATTGATGATGCGCGAACTATCATGCTTTCTTTGGAGCGCGAAACATATGTGAGAATGGGTTGCCCGGTGATCTCCTATTGCTAAATTCCGAAGATCGTCACTTGCCTCGAAGCAAGGGAGAGGTGTTTGAGCCGCGAAATCTTACCGTGCCTTCTCTTTTGTCTTTCACGCGCCCTCCCAGTTTCCCGTGCTCACTCGCAGATCAGAGAATGCGTGAGAGCACGCGAAACGGAGAGAGTCCGCGCCTCACGTCACGAAAATACTGTAAAATTCATGAGCGCGAGCCAAGTCAAGCAGGAAGCGACGCGTAATTGGAGGAGAGAGAGCGGCGTCTGACTCTCTCCGTTTCGCATGTTCTCTCATCTACTCTAACCGGCGAGAGAGTGCAATGAACGAGGAGCATCTATTGTCTAATTCTCTTTGTTTCACACGCTCTCTCGCTTACTCTAACCGGCGAGAGTGCATTCGGATGACTAGAGCAAGAACACTGCCCGCTAATTGAACAATGGGGAATAATTGGGGAAATTTTCGTGAGGAAATGTTATTGCAGCGAAAGCGCATGTGGAAAAAGGAAGAGATGAGCACTATAGTTCGAATGTCTCTTCATCCTGCACACTATCTCACTATTCGGGCTGACAAGAGACTGTGCGAAATGAGGAGACTGTGACTCGTATTTACAAATCTATCGAGCGCATTGAATTGACAGTTCACTTGCTATATGAGCGACGAATGGAGTAGGGTCTATGGACGATGAAATAGTAATAATATTTGAGCAATGAGCGGAGGGTGGGCTGCTAGTATTCGTCTCTTCATTCCGCATGCTCTCTCGTCGCTCTGACCGGTGAGAAAGCACGTGAAATATGGAGAGCATTCATGTCCGTACTACACCACGAAAGCGTTGGAAGAAATACGAAGCATCAACAGGCTTAATTACGAGTAAAATGTGTGTTTAGAGAAGGATTACAGGGTATTCCTCCAAATTATCGGTCAGTTCGGCCAGCAAACAATTCTAAATCCTCTACCAATCGACCCCACGTCAATGTTTGAACGCAGAAAGTGAAGTGAAGAAATCTATTCCGATTATGCTTTTGTGAAGGTGGTCAAGAATTTGAAAAAAGGAATAATAATAAAACTTACGATTCACTAGTAGCTGCTAGATCAAGAGAGGAACTCGATGAAGTCGAGGTGGATAGACAACCGGAGGCCACTTGCAGGGAAAGGCCTGCAAATCATGAGAATTTAGGGAAGACAAATTTACTAGCACCATCGAAACCAGAATTATGCAGCAGAGCCAAATAGAGAAAAACCGTTTAGCTCGACAGATGGTCAGCGGGAAGACTACTGGTCTCTCTCTCTCTCTCTCTCTCTCTCTACCAGGAACCTCTCTCTGGTGTCCGGAATCAACATGGAATCAAGCAATTCCCACAAGTTGGAATCAAGCTTGATGGCAACTTGTGGGAAGTGCTTGATTCCAATTTGTGGGATCGTTAGAAAACGGTGAGGATTACGGTAGCTTTCTCTATTATTGATTGATAGAGAGCATGGGTTTCCCCATACCGTAACCAAAGGCCTCACATGGTACGACCATGTGGGTCCTTGATTCCAAGTTGATTCCGGACACCAGAGTCTGCCTCCCTCACAGACTGGCGACTCTAGGGCCATCAGGACGCGGAGAATGCTCCTCCTCGCTCCCCACACTCCCTCACCGGTCTAGCTGACAAGGGAGCTCGCGGTATGAGGAGAATTACTCACCCTGACAGGCCTACACAAGCCCCCTCATCCCTCCCCGGTAACCCAATGAAGGTCTCTCCACTCTGTACGCTCTCTAGCCAGTCAGAGACGGCGAAAGAGCGTGCAATATGGAGAGAGTGCTGGGGAGAGTGATGGTCAATTTACGCGCCGCGGCGCATCACTGCCCGACATTTGGCCATAACATGGCCAGACTCGGTGCCTGAGGGCATACAATAACTGCGTCCCGTGCTATTGATAGGCGCATGGCATGTCGGAGATCATTTACGTTAAAAATACCACAATATTCGAAGAAAAAACGGATCGAGGGTGAAAAAAACATAGAGAAAAATGCGATTCTTGAGCTAGAAGTCGGGTAATTTGCATTGAACATTGGACTTGGCAATTATCTCAGAGAATCAGAAAGCGAAGCCGAGAAAATTGCCACGGAAGAGACATGTTTGGACAATACGGAGAATAGGATCACTGATCTCTTTCATTATTTTTCCGAAAAGGCTGACCCGCGACCATTGTTGATATCGAAAATTATCAGTATTTCCCGAATTGGTGAAACATATGCGATTTTTCTGATCAAAAAGTGGCTAGAATTGGAAGTGGTTTCGGTTAGGTTTCACTCGGCGCATTTGTTTACGCAATTTTGAATACCAACAGTTTCATTAGTGCATTCAATGAAAAAAAATAATATATTTTTAGATAGAAAAAAGGCAGCGCGCGTATATTTTTTGGAAGATTCGCACTATCGCAGCGCGAAATGTGCGCTCGCTGATGACTTTGAGTTTACATACTCCTATGGTGGGGAGGGGTAGAAATTCAAGCTACTTTCTGGCCTATCCCAACTATTCCTACTCTTTCACACTCTCTAATCAGCTAGAGAATTGAGAGACGCAGCAGCAGTTAGAAATTGGAGACCCTCCATTTCGAGTAGGAGAGAGGCGTGCACATCCTCAAATTCACGCGAGGCGCGAGGCCCGAAATTGGAAACCGATGTGTTTCGAGTAGTATGGAGCCTCAAATTTCGCATACTCTCACGGCCTCTATGATCATAGAGAGATATGTGAAAATGTGAGAGTACTAGGCCTCATTCAGCAGCGTCTAATGAGCATAACCTCTCAGAGTATCGAAAAATATTATCGCAACAGTTAGTAATGAGTGCGCGGCTTGACTTTTCGCTAGTAGATATTTGACCTCCAAGTATGACTCAGTGAGATCGTTAGTTAAAGGAGGCGTCAATAGCCTTTGACAACATGTGGGCACAAAAGAACCAGACACGGTTTCATGACTAAGCAGAAGTACAAAATGGATTATGGTCTGAAAAAACGGAACTCTAACTAGCGTGGGTTGTAATTGTAATTCAACTGTCAGCGTGGGGTCAGAATGGCATTAGACCTCGTCGCTTCTAACAAGTTTGGGGAGGGGATTTAATTGCGGCGAAACAGTAAGGAAAAAAGCAGATTCGAGGAAGTAAAAGAAACTCGGGGACGAAGTGACAGTTTAGCAACCAGCACATGCACTAGATGGCCATAAACTTCCACTTACTCTCAATCAGAGATAACGAGGAAAAGTTTTCTCATTTGCGCGTTTTGACGTCTTTTGATGCTAATCAGAAGTAGAAAAGTCTTGATGAATACTCCCTCTTTTCATTCCGCTCGTCTCTTTCGTTACTCCGACCGGTGAAGGAAAACGAGAAACGAAAAGACGAATTCTTCACCCTAACAGCCCTAATCATCAAAAATGTACGTGGCAATCAGTTCCTCATTGAGCAGCAAGCGGCCTGTAATTAGCACAAGCCAGCCCTTAACTATTACTGTATTTACTGTATGACTCGCGTCATCTATAGTGTACTGCGCCAAAGAACGTGCTGCTCTTAAGGGAATTGATCTAGTAATGCACTACCAGAGTGATAATGATGATCTATGCGTCGAATGGTGGAATCAAATGATGGCATAATTCTGCACAAGGGATGCAAGCGACTAATGTTGTATGCGCGCAGACAGCAACAACCACTAAGAAGAGTCTTCGAATTCTCTCGAAATTTTGACAGCTACTGTCATCTCTCTTGTCTTTCTCTGGATGTTTTTGTTGCGTGTATATCTCACTACCGAGACTAATTTGAACGCGCCGCGCGTTCTGCGCTCAGTCGCAATTCCGTATAGGAGAGTAATTTCGGGATTTTATTTTCTCCGAAATTGCGATATCGAAGAACCGTCCAAACGGACACGCGAAATATCACAAAAATATCGCAATAAACCAAGAAATTCTCGGGTAAATTGCGATACTCGCAAACAATTTGAGGCATCACGGAAGCAATCTCACAAGGCATTGAGAAGCCGCGAGCAAACTTTCTCACACTCAGGATCCATTACCCTCTTTTCGCAGTGCTGCCCGTTAAATTGCGCCCTTAAAGCGCCTCGCAAGGAGAGTTAATTGAATCGGCCCCGTTTGTTTGGAGTGCACGACCTCTTTCTTTAGACGAGGAAAACATAGAGGAATGCACTGGAAAAAAGCGGCGAAATTATTCAACGCGAAAGATTATTTGATTTGTATCTATATTATCGCCCATCTAACAATTACATCAAAATTGTTACGCAAGCTTTCACTGGTCTGTGAAGCATATCTTGTTCGGTTCAATATCCAACTTGAAACCTTTTTTTAGTAGGTCAACAATTTTGTCGCAAACCAAAAATATCAGAGTTGTGAAAATCACTTACTCGATCGACTCAGCGGCAAGTAATGGTCGAGCAGCATCAGCGACAGACTGTCATCGAAATCCGCCAGATCCTCCGTCAAAGCCATCGACCCGCGCGAAATGCACTCGAGCTCGGCACGGGAGTGACTGCAAAGTAGCATAATAATTTTAAATATACCTTTATTTTCATGGCAAGCCGTCGATTTCGACTTATGTTTAACTAAAAAGCTAATTCCGGAGAAATGGAAATGACATGAGAAATGTGGGTGATTTAAAAATATTCGATCAACGTGGGAAATGAAAAAGACGACGAAGCTAACTGTTTCGTTTCAAATGTGTTTCACAACGCTGGTAAGTTGCTCAAAAATTTTAAGAATTCGATTGCTGTTTGCCTCGCGGTGTTAAAAATAAAGAAGCCTGAAATAATAAAATATTCTCACCGCACGCTATGCGCCGTGCTCGCTCGATCGGCCTCTGGTCGCGACTCACTGGGGATGAAGACTCTTTAATTAATTAATTAATTAGTATTAATTAAATTACTAAAATTAATTAATTTATTAAATTAAAAACACTAAAATCACCTCGAGTGATTGCTGACCGCGTCCTCATCGACCTCGTTCACGTTGGACACCCGGCGAATGTTGTCGAACCTGCAGATTATTTGGCTTAACATTTCCCGAATTCAGCTTAAAGTGAAATTCTAAAGTAGGGGGAGGAAATTAGCGGTCACAACAACAAGCAGTGTGCACTATAGAGGATCAGAGTGGAGGATATGGAAGCTTGTCGGGTAGATTGATAGACGATAACAGATAGGATAGCGTGAAGTGTTGTTCGGCACGTAGCATTCGAGGATGTTAGGAAGTGTGATCAAGTAGCCAGAGAAGCATCCGATTCTTCATTAAGCATGCAATCTTTCGAATGTGGAGAGGATCTCACTATAATCACCGAACCACATAAAACATTTGCGCTTTGATTATTTTTTTTGATGATTGATTGACAGGACAACAAAAAACTGGCCACATTCGCTTGTGTGAAGGAGGGACTGAATTGAATTTGAAGAAAAAAGAAGAACACAAGCAACAATTGGTATTATTCAACGAGATGTCTTTTGCGTACAAGCTTGTGCATCTCACTATCCTATTTCACAATTTCTGACTTTTCTAAGCTTCAAATGCTTACATGTTAACCTGGCAAGATTTCATTCGAAAGAATACGGTATTCACCGCCCCCTCCTTTGACCTCCAAGCTATCCATCAAAAATATGCATTCCTCCACCAACTCCCCTGGGAATCCTTGCGTCTAATCCATCAGTTCCCATTTCGCTCTCTCGCCCTCAAACTCTTTCCAATTTGTGCTTCTTCTTCGTCAGGAGAACTTTTCTTGTCTATTGAGTTCAAAAGCCACGCACGAATATCCCCCGAGAGATGTCCCTCCTAATCTCGCAGCGTCTTTCAAACTCATGGGCCTTTCGAAGGAATTGAAACTGAAGAGACTCTGCCTCTTCCCCAACTTCTCGAAAGTCGCTCTTTCACTTGCTATGTTGCAATCTTTCATCCATGCAAGAAGCCTGACATGTATCCGATCACTCCCTCACATGTCACCCTTGTCACTTTCTCAACAGCTGATCGAACAACTGATCTATTTCTACCCCGGGGATTCCTGACCTTTCGATCGCTTGAGTTATCTCTTCCATTCGCACAGGTGTTTCACACAATCTTGTTCTGATTTGCCGAACTTTTCGTCGCCTCATAAAGCCCTCCTCATAAGCAGCATATTGTGGAAAAGACATCTCGTTGAGTTTATTCAAGAGGGTATAAGAATGATAAATGGATAATCTTGCGACTGAACGTGTATAAGAAACAAGCAGAAAATTAGTGAATATAATGGAGAAAAGCAGAAAGCCAAACATCACACAACCGCACACGACTCACACACAAACTACGGTACACTGCGCTGGGAAAGGACAGACAATATCTTGTGGTGTGCGTGGCATTGGCAACGGTTACGGTACATTACGGTAGTAATTTCCAAGTATTCGGGGTAGACTTTGGGGGACACGTAGGAAAGACAAGAGTTTGGGGGGGGGATTTCGGGTAGGTGGTGTAAGGGATGGTGCGTCGCTCGTCGGCGACGTTTCCCAATCATCGTCGGCGTGCTCACACTGCGTTCGAGAGGCGATGGGCGTACATGTGATTGGGTCCTCCGGCGCCGAGTCGTAGGGCCGCAAGGCGCGCCTCGTAGTCTGACACTGAAATGGCGGAAAATTACAGAAATTTCGAAAATCGGGAAAAGGCCGGCTCGCAAATTCCCGGCTAGTGTAAAATTTACCGTCGATGCCGTCTCGGTCGGCGAACACGATTTCGTCATCCGACTCGGGGACGACCAGAGGGCAGCCGTTGCAGCCACTGCGGCTGCTGCACGACCCGCCCGACTTACGGTGCCCGTTGGCGCCTGAATCAGGGGTTAAGTTACGGTATTTTCGAAATTCCGGCGACGCCGGCTCCCGAATGCCCGGCTCTACCGCACCTGCATAGTAGACGGCCTGGGGCGGCGCGTAGGCTTGGATGGGAGGTGAGGGAAGGGAAGGGGAGCTGAGCGAGGGGCAGGAACCTTAATTTAGTTGGTTACGGTAGTCTGAGGATACTGTAGTTTAGGGTACGGTAGGTCAGGTTACGGTAGTTCATGTTACTATAGTTCAGAGTGCGCTAGTTCATGTTACCGTAGTTCAGATTACGGTAGTTATTGTTACTGTAGTCCGAGGGGTACGGTATTTCAGGTTACGGTAGGAATCTCACTCGTTCGTATGAGCTGCGGGTGGTGGTGGATGCTGTAGCCGTTGGCGACGCAGCTCCTCTTCGGGTTCGCATGAACGATCGCGTGCTCGACCCTGTGGCCGCCCCTCATCGACTCGAGCAGCAGTTCTCCCCTGAAAAATGGACATTTTTACACTAGCCGGGAATCCCGGAGCCGGCAAATCCCGGAACCGTCTTTTCTGTATGCTTTGGCGTCTTCGTACGCAATGCTTGATGCATAATTCAACATGTTTCGCCTATGCAGCGACTGCAAATACATCGTGACAAGATGTAAAGAAATCCGCGGAATTGCTGATGCGGCCCCTTGTTTACGCATGTTTTCTCCACAAGGTGAGGTGACCAAATGTAAAGAAATGCGAGAAGATTGTTGAGGGCCCCCCTCGGCGGTGTTGTTGTTGTTTTTCAAGGTGACTAATGAATGACTAATTGAAAGATGTAGTGGCAAATAAGAGTCATTCATCTTCCGTAACCCGCTCTACCGTACCTCTCGTCCAACTGTATCCTCTCGTCGAGATGTCCCTGACTGCCTCTTCCAGAATCGTTCGTGGTCGACGGCGACTTTCTCGATCGTCCTGAAGAAAAGGACCAACTTTCCGAGTGCTCTCCTCGTTTCGCACACTCTCTCGCCGCCTATTTTCCCGAGAATTAACCGAGCGTGGTACGGATTCCGGGTTCCGCTGTACGGACTCTTTCCGGAAACCGTAGATTAGACGCCCGGTTTCGGTAGTGCGTTTGGTTCCTGGGTCACAACGGGAAAACAAGGCCCTCGCGCGCCGGATATTGGACATTTTGGCCCCACCACTCCATTATTGTGTATTTAGAGGGAGCTCTCTCATATGAGAGGTCTGGGGATATGAAATAGAAGCCCTTCGCTGGTCCCTTCGGTCGCAGTAATATTGCCAGTTTCGATGGCACATTTAACCGAAAGATCATTGAAAGATCACGAGCCCATAATTTAGGCAGCATAATTTAGGCAGTATTCTGTGAAAAGGAGATGCACTCAATTCACAGGGAACCCGACAAAGCGGTCCTAAGAACGCCCTGCCCTTCCTTTTCCATTCTTTCTGCACTTTTCAGCTTCCGATACCGTGTGAAAAATGGGCGCCAAAGTTCTCACCCTCCCCTGAGGAACGAAAGAAATAAGGAAATGGCCCTTCACCAGCCTCAAAATATGGCCAAAAATAGCCGCCGGCAAGAGCACTCATTAAGTGGGCCGCGGAAGAAAGAAGATATATTGTGCTATGTGCCATATTTTCAGGAGCCGGCGTCGCTGGACGAGTGGTCTTTGTCTGGCGGACAAAGACCACTCGTCCACGTTTTATGTCGAGTGACGAGTCTCTGCCATCCTTCTCTCTCTCACCAGTCCCCAAAAACGAGAAGGAATGCAAAAGTAGAGAAGGGTCTGCTCGTTTCGCAGTGTTTTTCCCGAAACGTGCTGAAGCATGCGAGAAAAATGACTTTTTGCTTTCGCACTTTTTGCTTTCTTTCCCAAAATTTTGCTGGGAGCCGTAGATCAATGACCGGAGCCGTCTTGCTAAAACCCGGTTTTCTAAATCCCGGTCCTCACCGTTGATCGGATCGCAGCTCTGGCTGAACTCTGTTGGCGTTGCGGTGTGGATGCTGTGCATCGTCCTCCTGCTCTCCAGTTGCGGCCTCGAGTCCTTCCGCCCGCCGAACAGCGCCTTCGTCCTGCAGAGAGCCGTCATTTACTTATTCAGGGAGCCGGGAAATGGCCGTGCCGGAGCCGGCACTTACTTGGACTTTAGGGAGCTCAGGGCTCCTTTCGAGGGCGACAGCGGCGGACTTCCCCTCGTAGGTGGGGAACTCTCACTGTCCGTGCGTTGTCGGGCCATGTCCAGGCCGGAATCGGCGAGGGCCTGGAACCGGGAAATGCAGAGCCGGCAGGAATGCCGGCAAATGTACCTTGTTCTGCTGCCTCAGTGATTGCAGCAGGGACATCTTGCGACGGCGCGGCACGCCCGGCCCGCCGAACGACGACATCGACCCGTGCAGCATCATGTCCTCGTTGGCATCCACTGAAAAGGATCAGATTTTCGGCGTCCGGCTTTTAGGTTGAGGCCAATTCCCGGTCCTGAGTACTTTCGCCGAAATCAGGAGTGCACATCTCCTCCAAGCCCATTCAATGTCCGTGCCTATTAGCCAATTTCGGGAGCTATAGAAGAGGGGAAAGGGGGGAAATCTCAGAATACCACCGAAAATGGAATTGCGAGCGCGTGTGTGCATGCGATTTGCCTGTTTTTCACCGAGATTTCCTGCAGAATCCCCGCGCTCTTCCTGTTGAGCCCCCCCCCCCCCCCCGCTGCGAAATACGGACCGCCGTCTCTTCATTTCGCACACTCTCTCGCCTCTCTGACCGGTGACGACATGAAGAGACTGCGAATCGCATCTCGAGCTCTACTCTGCAGTTATGTCTCAATACGAAGTAAAGAAGGAATCTTCACTTTGAAGAGAGAAAACAGCTGCTTTGAGAGGTAATTGGTACCCGAAAGGATCTTAGAACTGATATCATCGCAGCTGCTCTAAAAGCGGCAAATAATGGTTGTTTTTGCCGGGCAAATTGGGCCGATTGGTCATTCCAAGGTTCCTGTGGCTAAGTGATGCTGTTTCGTTTCTCGTACTAGCCAAATACAAGGATGCTACGGGGGCGGATTCTCTTTACTTTTCATGGGACTATGGAAGAAAGAGGTTAGCTGTTTCCCCCAGTCAGGGTCGGGTTTCAGGAAGCTCCGGAGCCAGGGGAACACTCTCTGGGCTCGTTGGTCCCGTCGACGTGGTGTGCTTTAGTTCCGTTCAGGTGAAGCTCATGTGATTTTGTCCCTGTTCTTCCAAAAGAATCGTAACGTCACGAGTTGATTTCAGCTCTTGTTCATGCGGCTATGACGCTGTCGAATCACCGAGCTTTTCCCGCTTTCTCTAATCGGCTAGGGATACTGGGACTAGGGGAGACGAGATCATTCCCCGTCGTTAACGATACGACTACAGCTCCCGTCACGCGCGTTTTTACTGCAGTAAATGCGAGTCGTTGCGAGGCAATAGCCTGTCACCACTGGTATTTATCTTTTGTCATTAGCGATATCTTGAAATTCTTTTTTCTTTAGAGACACTGGAATCTTGAAATACGCCAGGAACGATTTATTCACCTGAAGTGCATCTTCTGTACGCGAGCCTTTGCCGAATGGGCACATGCGGGACGATGGGCGAGCAGAAGGCTTCTGGAAAAACATATTTATTTAAATTTATTTTAAAATAATTTGAGAAATTAGTTGACCATCTGCAAAACCGCGGGCGGAAGCCCTTTCGCCTCATGAGAACCGCCTTAGAAGCCCTGTTAGTGATCAGAATCCACACCCCGTCCATCTTTGCACCCCCGATTTTTACACATCTCATGATCGAAAGAGGAAGTTCGCAAGTAGTAACTGCGACCTCTCTGCAAAACTTTTGGCCCTTCACTTTTTCAACAGGAAGCTCCTGGGTACGCATGAAATTCATCTTTCATCCTTTCCTTTTTATCCGCCCGACTATTGAATTGAAAAAAGAGGGACTCGGGAGAGGAGGGGACGAGATGAAGTTAGACCCTCCACCAAGGCAGCCCCGAAAAACTGTCACAAAAACACAGCCGAGACAAGCATGCTATTTTGGCACGATCGTCATTCATCAAGCATCCCGAGTGAGTGAGTGAGAGAGCCCACTACTCCATTTTTTTCTGAGGCTTGTAACCTCTCCAGGGGCCCTCAGATATGTGGACACTGCCTCTTAATTTCATGTACTATCTGCCTCGTCTAGCTGACAAGATAGCATGTGAAACGAAGAGCCCGAGTAAGCCACTTGCGAAAATAAATCCAGCCGCAACACCCTCACCGCCTGTCAAATTTTGACTGACAACCCGTGAACTCTTCCCTACGGGATTATGATTTCACTCGAGCCGTGGCTCGCGGTTTTTGCTTTTGAACCCCTTTGACGTCTCCCAAAATAGAGCCCCGCACATGCACACAGACAATAGCCTCTCTACGAATCACCGATGAGACTACCGTAGTCTGCTTACGGTACACACACCACACCACGCTCGCCTACCGTATTCGCCGCTGTACTGTTGCTTGATGGCCGTTGGTTGGTACATGGACGCGCGACGGTCCGGGTTGTAGGCGGCCGGGGGATAGGCGATGGAGGACTTCCGCTGCGGTTGCTGACCATTGTCCGTCAAGAGACGGAACATCAAGTAGTCCGAAACGCCTCCGCCAGTTGCGAACATAGTGATGGCTTACTGTAAGTCAATCCGTGATAGGGCAGTCCGGAATAAGATAGCAACTCGAGGAACGTAAAAATCGCGTAAGTCCTCAAAGTGAGTAGGCAGCAGCAAAAAAAAATTCGGACTGGCGAGATTGGCGTATGGACACGCGATGTCGAGGCACAAAACACTCTACGACGGCCAAATATGATGGGGTTCTGTGGGAGAAAAGGCAGTGGAGAGTTCTTAGTCACATCCGCCGACGACGTCGCTCAAAGCGAAAGAACAACAGCAATAGACTGGCCGAGTGGCACGCCCCGGCCGAGTCTTAGGGTAAGGAAAGGAAGGGGGGGGGGAGGAGGGAGGAAGGGGGGCGGGGCTAGCGGCGGCCTAGGCAGATGGGTGGAGGGGAGGGGAATGTTCTCGGGGGTACTCAAGGTACGCGCGTAACGACTCATTCGAGGGGTAATTTGGGGATGCGAGATGAGGGAGGGTGGAGAAGAGGTGACAACTGTGTGAGGGGCTCAAATCAAGGAGTCGGGATTGAACAATGAGCCGTAGCTCCCCCGACTCTGTCCTCGCCAGATGACACGCCTGGTGTAACGTGAACAGAGGGGAAGAGTGATGGGTTCAGGGTTTGAGACCCCTGAGCCTTTCTACTAGTTCGTTTCTTGAGGAGCCTTGAAGCCAGCGAAGGCTGTCTACTATAAACTTCAACTAAAAAGCTATGTCGTTTCTCCTAGAATATCCAATGAAGCCAGCAAGCCGATTCTGCTACAGAATTGGGCACGAGATGCACAGAGAGGGAACAGTAAGAGACAAATCGGAAGTAGTAGTTTAAGGAGTAGACCAGAGATCAGCTGATTCGGAAGCAAAAGTCCATCAAAGACCTACAGAGCTGTGTGACCTACGTGATCCCTGACCAGATTCTAGGACACACTCAGCTTTCTTACTTAAACGTTAAAGGAGTTGAGAATTGACCAGAGACCAGCTGATTCGGAAGCGGAGGGATGGGCCTCCCGAGTCCTCAAAGTGCCGCTACCCTATCTCTATCGCTTCCTAATGGGCTGGGCTGCGCTGCACTCGGCATATGGCCGTATATCTCTCGAAAAACGAGATGAGGGATGAGGGGGGATGATTTGTTCTAATGTGCGGGGCGCTGCACTATCATCATCATCTCTTTTTGTAAAGAAACGAGATGGGATGATGCACTCTGTGAATGGGATTGTCAGGCGCACAGATTTCCTGCATGGTTTCCCTCGCGCATAGTACGATTCGAAGAACGACTGTCCTTATACGCTGCGTCGAGGGATTCAGACGGCTTGTGGAGCACACAATAGTGCAATGAGACTGCGCCTCGTGAATGCAGAGGGGAGAGGCCGCATTGATACAGCAGTGCAATCCTATGGAATCTCACTGAAGACCCTAGCTGCGTCGTTGATCGTTGGAAATGCAGCGCGCAAAGCAAATTCCCACTTGCTTCGCAGCAGAAACACATGGTGAAAAGAAGGGAGAGGAAATGTATGCAAATTGACCGCGGCGCCCTCAAGGGTGGGTGGTCCTACTTGGTATGCACATGAAGCAATCGCGCGCACTCGGATTAACCACTATACTAAAACTGGACTCGATCTAAGATTCTAGGGAAGAAGAGGGCGAAAACGAACGGAAAGGGGAAGAGGACGGACAAACACATCCGGGACGAGCCATGTCTTCCTGAATGGCATTTGATAGCCGACTGCCGGCTGCTGCATTGCTAAAAGGGGGCTCTGGGGACCCGGAAAAGAGCTGCGGCCTCTCGTGATACAGCATACTATATCAGGATAGCTGAATGTGAAAGGTAAAAGGGTCTTGTCAATCGCTCAGAACAAGATGAGCTTGACAAGATGATTCATCACGGAAGCTATGGATACGGGGGAGCTTGTTGAGTGTGTACATGTGAAGAGCACATCCTCTTTACCCTCTCAACTCCTCCGCTTTGATGGGAGTCCAAGCTTACTGAGGAGAGCCATCTTGGCAACAGGTGAATTTCACCACCGAACCACAACCACCCTCGCAGTTCAGTTCCCAAGACTCCTCATGAATCATTCATGTTTCCAGAATCTTTTGCAGCACGCGACTCCTCCGATTTCCTCATAGGAGGAAGTGAAATACACACATGATGGACGATGTTTTCGAGAGAAATTCTCTCAAAGTATGTTATCAAAGTTAACAAAGTGGGTTTGAGTGGGCTTTTGAGTTCTTGTTCGGCCAGTGTTCAGCTAACGTTGCTGAACAGAAGAAAACCTTTCAATGGGAAATTGCTCCTGCGGGGTATGAATGAATGAAATGAATTGCGCCCCAGGGCAAATTTGACGCAACTTGAGGCCAAAAACGGCAAAGATTCGAGGAGATTTATTGGAGCAAAGAAAGAAAGGCTCGCCTCTCAGATTTCGCGATACGTAAATTGCACGTTTCATCGCGAAATCGAACACTGCTTGAGGGGTTGAATTTCGAAAAAGCGCGTGTTTTCTAAGAGGAGATCAGGCATCGTGGCATGACATTTCGGGGGTACCCCACCCAATTCTCCCGGATTCATAATAACCTCACGTACCGCGAGAGCTTGCGTCAGTAATCAACGTAAGAGCCGCTATGAGCCATTTTTAGGGGCATGCAAGTATAGTGCTTCACGCGGATTTGCATTGAATGAAACGCGGGATATTTCCAGCCCAAGAATAGCGGGTGGAACCGCCCGCTAAATCACATGGCCGAGCGATGAGTGAGTGAGGGGCTTCCTCAGGGTTGACAAGCGGCGGTGTAATGGAAGGAGGTGACAGCTCCCCACCCTCAAGCCGAGATGGAACAATGAAACCAAGCATGGAACCAGGCACCATGGAACCATGATGACGTGTGACTACTCGGGTAGTAGCAGGAAGTGGTAATCCATCTTGGAGCAGAGGAGCATTCATTTCTGACAGTGCTCAGCAGCTTAGAAATCGCGCTTCTCCTCGCATTTCTATGCTGCTTTTTGTTTTGCCACATTCGACCGTGAGCACAGACACTACACAATGGTGTCTTGCTTCTAGCCCATTGTTTTTTTTGTGTGCCCATTGTTCGGGTTCGCTTCACAAGAGTTCGAAACCCGTTCAATCTGGATTATTGTACTCGCACTTTGAGAGTACGTCTCCATTGAAACCGCCGCAAGTCCAGGAATGTGTGTTCGAGTTGTGTGACGACTCGGCTTCGCGACAGGCCGTTTGCTTGCTTTGATAGTTGAGTTTAGAATACGGTTAATCGTCACTTCAATTCGGGCAAAAAAAGGAAAAGGAGTAAATGAAGAGACGATTACCCGAATTTCGTCCTACTGATATGTCAAAATATGGGCGAAGGGTAGAGCGAAGAACGGGGGGGGGGGGGGGGGGGGGTGCGTGTGTGGCGTGGCTCTCTCTGAAGGAGGCATAAACATGCACTCATCGTTAACAAGAAGACGCGCTCTAAGACAGTAATACCCCACTCTTCATTTACTACTCTCTGACTGGTTGCCCTTGAACGACTCACAATCACAGAATTGTAAGTCTTCAGAGGGAAAGATGATGACAACAAATCGAGAGCTTCAGTATACGATCGCTTACTGTAGCTTACTCGTCACATCACGTGGTTTTCATTGTGCGAATCTGTGTATCACCGTAGATTTTTAGAGTTGAATATCCACATAAATATTGAAAAGAATCAGTCACAAAACAAACGGTGATTTCTACATTCATCAAGACATTTTTACGAGCGTGGTTACAAAACAATATTGTTATTCCGAGGAGAAATCGAGCGAAAATCATCGCAGCTGCTCGGGGCAATTAGGGCAAAGTTCTCGAAATTACTATCGAAAAACAAGTTTCTGGAGTAATCTCCAGGGTAATCGTGATGTTCCCGAGACGCGTATTCTTAGTATACAATCTAGGCGCATTAATGGCTGTTAGGCGACACCTTCTTCAGCGTCAACCCAATTTCCAAGAATCCGCCGTCATTACGGGTCCAAAAAAGCCGGAAAACAGACGCATCATAGATCCACTGGAACCTCATTGTTTTGGCGGGATACGCAGCCAATATCTCGAGGATACGCGCCGAATTTCGGTGGAAATGACGGGCGCAATGAACAGACGAAGAAGACTAAGATGAAATGGAACAGGTCTTCCGTGAGCAAAGTTCTTGCATCATCACTATGTCATTTCTAGTCCCAGTCAGAGAAACAAGACTCGGTGAGTACGCTTCGGGACAAAATCATCTGTCGGAAATGTTATCGCTGCCTCAATTTCAGGCGCCCGAAAGTGAGTACTTTAGTGAGCTGGAGACTATAATGAGGGCATATTCACTGAGCCGCGTCAAGTTGGCCAGAAAACACGACTCAGAATTGAGTGCGAGAGCCGGCAAAGTCATTGAACCGCATCACAACGACCAGGAATTAGACAGCGGTCGCACTATGAAAGGCATCAAAAACGACTCTAGAGAATCCCGGAACCGGGATTGACAGAGCCGGTAAAAGTCAGCGAACCGGCAAGTTCTCGACCGTAAATCGACAGAAATGTTTACAGGCCCATGAAGGGGCCAGTGAGCGGTCAGCCAATTCCGGAAAATCAAAGGGAAAAGGGGCAACAACAATCAGCGGAAATGTTTGCGAGTCTCAGAAGGCGTCAGAAAAGCCAGGAAACAACAGTCACTGAGCCAAATAGGGCACGACAGCCCATACCGAATTTCTGGGAAATCTCATCGTGAAAACAGAGACGAATGGGCTGTTCTCGAGAAGGAATCAACTGCTCTGGAGGGCCCGGTCACTGTTTACTTAACTAGTCAGGCCTCGAACTCTTCATTCCGAGCACTACCAAAGCAGTTAGAGACTTTGGCCTCCAGTCTACGTCCAGTCTATGCCAAGAAGACAGGGACCTATCTTCTTCGAACTCTTTGTGTATACGCGCAGCCAGCGTCGAATGGGAGGGAAATGAAATAACTTGTGTCCAGAAGATTCGCGAAAATCCCGGACAAGTGCACGAAAGTTCGTCTTTTTCATCATGCCGACGCGCCCCGCGTAAATATTTTTGACCGGGAATCTCCCTTTAGACCTTATGAAAGCGGATTGGGCATGGGAGATTCGCGAGGGATATCCAATAAGACTGTAACAAATTGGAGGTTCGCGCGCAGAGAGGTCGCGAAGGGCTTGTTTGCCTCTCGGCTGAGTGTAAGACTAGGGGAAGCTCGCAACAGCTCCTTCTAGAAGGATCTACCGTACCCCTCCTCCTCCTCCTCCTCCTTCGCAAACGGCGTCAAAAACAGACACCCTGCAGAGAAATTCAGACTATTTACCGGTTTCGGCGCGCTAATTCCCGGATGTCACTCGCACCCAATGGTGTCCACACCACCATCCACTCGGGCACAGGGTGCGCGCGTAACCATGTCCCAATCCTTAGACATGGTAAACAGGTATGCTTGCACCCTTCCAGTACCTATCTAATCGTCGCGCCCTCTTACAGTTCCTACAGTTCCGCACTTCCCATATATCAGAGCAATTGAACGGGTGTGTCTAGATCGTAGCCCCATTAACGAAATATACAAATAGCAGCTCAAAAAATGAGCCGTGGCACGTATGCCAGCTCATGAAAAGCCGGGAAATGGGTTCGTCGGTTAGATTAAAGGACTCATTTCACATTCTAGATCATTTGACTGCACACCCACAAAATGGAATAGGTTCGGAAGGGATTAGGGAGCTCATTTCCTTCGCATTCCTGCTGATGTCTTCCAGATCATTGGACACCCACAATAGGGATTACCATGCGAAGTATCGAGAAGAAGGAAGCGATGCCTATAAGGAAGCGAGCATTTCGTTTGATGATGGTTTCATCGAGCTCAACTCCATGTGCCTGCATTCTGTCAGAAGACGCGTGTTATAATGTGAAATATCGGAAAGACGCTCGCTTCCACCCTCATAAGGAAGCGAACTTCCCAACTTTATTTCGATGCGTATTATGCGCTCATCGAGCGCTATTTCCCTGAGGGGTAAAGACACATGCGGGCTCGTGATCGTTCGCCATTAGGAGGAGATGATGTCGCCGCATATTGCACATATTTGGGGACCGAGCCTCGCTCGAAAAATGGTAAAGCTCACGCGCTCCCGATATTATGGAGGAAATTGTACGGGAACACGCGCGCTCGGGATTACGGTAGCCGTAATGGGGGGGGGGGGGTCATTTTGGGATTTGTACTCTGCATGTTCAGTGTATGCAAGTCCTGCTGTTTCCCGGAACAAATATGCTGCAGATAGAGTCTGCCAACAGATTCTGACTCCGCCACCTCACATCCTATAGAGAGCACCAGCTAACACAGCACCAGGAAGTAGGGATAAAATACAATTGCTAAAGTCACGAGACTCGACTCAAGTATCGCGTTCGCAAGCAGTAATAAAAGCTGCAGAGAGTCTTGAGAAAGCTCTGAATAGACGCGCAGTTTGCGATTCAGGCTCCGTGAATACAGTACAGAATCGGCGCGTATTTCGACAATGCAGGGGCGTAAGGAAGCGAGCAAACGAACATAGACCATGCCGTAATTTGATTCATGCATATCCTTGTTTCTGTCGACTCCCGACGCACATTTTTCCCACAATCTCCACTGTTTTGCGCGAAACGGCTATACTATGAGACTGAGCGCATGACGAAAGACTATCTCTATTCGAAGCATTCCCTCGCGATCAGAGGATCGTTTGCCGTCCGAACGACTATACTAGCGCAAAATACGAGTTATCGTCTCTTCATTCTCCGCGCTCTCTAGCCGACTCTGGCGACGGGATAATGTGTGAAAAGACGAGATGTGACCAGCTTTCCACTAGGCAAGACTGCGCCGCGCTCGTTAGACCACGGCGAGACAAGGCTTACTACAACGAATCCATCCCCCCCCCTCCCTAATGTACACACACACACACACAGAAAAACACTAATTCCTCGTTCGTAGAAGCTATGAATATGCCAACCAACAACCGTTCCTATTTGCGCTGAAAAGAATCGGCAAAACTATACAGTGAATGGCGACTGAAAGAGTGGTCTGGGAGCTGATTGGCTAAAAATACAGAAAGGCCGCGGTTAACTGCGTAATTTTCGTCTAGCTCCGGGTGCAGGCTATTATAATGCTAATCAAGCGAGGAGTCCAAATATGTCTTTTTTGGAGGAACTTATGGCTACCGTAGTCCCAATAACTTGAAAGGCTGATCGACGAACTCTATTATCTAGTGATAATGATAATTCAATTTTCACATACTATCAGCTTTACGTAAAGGTTGGTGTGTGAACTTTTCAGATATCTGAAGTTCAATGCTATTAGCGACGGTCTGAACGCCCGCTATAGTGAACTATTGCAATTATTCCAGAGAGAATCACACGCTACCGTATGATAATGACGTCAGAGAAACACTTTCAGAATGCGAAAGTACTAGGATTCAGTGCAATTATCGGCGCTGCAAATTACTGCGTGCGTGAAACGCACGAAAATTTGTCCAATTTCGCAATCTCTCACAAACGTTCTTTGACCTCTACCCGCTCTCCTACCTTCTCTCAAAAGCAGTTAAATTGGAGAAATTGAGGGTGGAAAAGAGGGCGAATTCCCCCGGGAGGCACGGCTCAAGAGGCCGCGCCAGTTTCAATCACTGAAGGCGCGAAAAAGCTGAGGCAAGCAAGGTCGAGAAACGAGCCTCTCGGGGCACTTTTCTATCGCAAAAATAGGCCCCGAGAGCACCTATTTGTTAGGGTGAATTTATTAGCGTCTCGTGTAAAAAGAGACGCGGTTCGTCTATATTTCATATAGCCGGGAGAGGGAAGGGAGTATGGGGTAGGGGGATCTTGAAAGACTATTATGCGAATGCGGCACACAAACGATTGTCATGTGACTATATCAGCAGCCATTTATTGCTATGTTATAGTCGTTCATGAACGAATATGAGAAACGGCGTAGCTCAGGGGAAATCAGGAACTTCCATTTCCACAAATACCACGAGGAAAGCCTCGCCGAAACAGCACAACAGTTCGAAGATGAGCTCTATTTCCTGAATATCTGAGATCGTGTTTTGGAAAGGAAGGCGTACGGTAAATATGCACTATACGTGTCGAAATAGACCACTTTGCATGAAAGTGGCCTTCTGAGGGCCAGGGCTTTATAGAAAACAGTAAACATGGCTGGGTGGACGTAAAAGAATGTTTCCGGAAGCTCTTAAGGTAGGGGTAAATAGGCTACAGTACGTGCAGAAAAATGAAAGACAAGGAAATGGACCGGGAGCTCAAACAGGAAATGTTTTGCGCTGCTTGGGTTCGTGAATTGTTCATGAAGTAAGCTGAGATCTTCGAATAATGGTCTCTCTGTTCGGCGTATTCTCTCGCTGGTCAGACAGTGCGAGAGATCATGCGGAATGGAGAGAGTCAGAGATTTACTACGAACTTCATTCTAAAGACAGAGCAGCATGAAGAGAGGTTCTGCTAGATTGCAGGGCTTGACGTCTGGATTGAGCACTAATGACAAATCGAGCTGAGGATCACTGATCATTTTGGCCAGACAGCCTTGTGTGCTCTGATTGAGGTGAATTTTGTGCTATCTTGTATTCTGAAGGGGGCTACGAGGAAGTTGTAGATTCTTCTAGATTCTTTCTCAAAGCTGCAATTTGCGGCCTGGCATCGAATTTCGTTGAACCAAGCAATTAGTGTCACCGTAATGTAATGAATACCTAGCATGACACCTTACGTGACCCGACGAAATTTCTGAATTATTGCATTCTTGGAATCGAAAATCGGTCGGCTGACTGTTTACGTGGGCAAACTGTTTATCTGGTCACACCTCGAGGATCGAAAATCTGGTAATTTCGCTGGTCGGCCCAACTAATGAAGCCGTTCAATGCTTACGAAATAGAGTTAAAAGAAGGATATTTTCGGACCAGGAAAAAGCAAAAGAAAAACGGCGCCTAGTACGAATTTGCCGGGCAACGCGCGGGTTGTCATGAAGTAGTGGACAGAGTAGCTGTGTGGAGGCTGTGAGTCTAATTTTGCGCTTGAACTACAAATTCCGGGGGCTTGCTAAATTTACTGAAGAAGCCATGAGGCAAAACCAAGAAGAAGGGAAATTAGACAACCAATCTTAGTGGTTGTTTTGAGGAAGTGGTAATCTTCTCTAGAACAATGACTAACAAATAGGAAATGAGACGTGCACACAAGATTTCGAAAAAAATGTGGGAGTCGTCTCTACATTTCGTCTGCTTTCTAGGCGGTCGGGGCAGAAATACAGTCAAAATAGAGAAAGAAAAAATCGGGAGAAGCCGCTATTTTTCTCACGAGCGTCACGGGAGATGAAGAGGATAGTAAACTAATTGGCCACTGGGAAAGAGAGGGAGCTGTCATTCGATCTATGGATGAGAATCTCACTTGAGAAAGATCGTAAGAGACCAAGAAATCAGGAAATACAGTAGCACGTCTAGCCGGGGATTTGATTCCGGAGAAAAAGTTCCGAGTAGGGATTGGATACGAAAGACTACCGGGAAACGAAGAACGGTAATGCTGAAGTAGTATTGGAATCGGCAAAAAGGCGTTACTGAATGTTGTCGAACTATCTTCTATTGGATGTAAACCAAACACTCAGAGAGCCAAAATCTATGAACTAAAGCTCTGCTTTTTCTTGACTCCTTAATGGGTAATACAGTATGATAGATCGTGGGAATACCGGAGATTCAGAACGGGCTGAAGATCCAGAAAATAGGAAGTTTCGCCACTTCTTTGAATCGAAGAGCTAGTGAAAAATGGGATTCATTAGTGGAGAAGTTTCTCTCAAATCCACCGCTCTTGAGGTGTGTTAGCCTAACAGGGGCTCATTAGTGCCTGATTCAGGGTTGCATTGGGAAGGTTTGGTTCAGTGGTTTCCTAGTGATATTTCCTAAAACAGCACAGCTCCGAAGATTCTGCACAACTGCTATGAGGGTTCTAAAAAGAAAGAGGGATTCGTGCAAAAATAATTGCCTGTGAGGGGAATATATTTATCTGAAAATGGATATTACACACACACACACATGTCCATACAGCGGCACAAACACTCGACAATCACTGGAAAACGAGAGGCTCCCGTCCCAATTATTTCTGTTGTTTATCAGACACTCCTATTTCCCATTTTATCCCTAGAGAAAAAAATCTTCTGCTGAAAGATCACACCTTTTTGCAGAGCTATCTGCTCAGAAAATAATATTTTTTTGAATAAAGAAATCACGAATCTGACCGAATCGACGCTTCCTCGCGGTGTCGCCCTTCCAAAGTACGGTAGGACGCTGCCGGTCGCCACTGTTCATGTCCAGCCCGGGCATGCCCTTGCCCTCCGGCCCCATCCCGCCGAAGCCGTCCATCCTACGGTAGTTTACGATCACTTGCGATCGAGTGCTGACTTGTTAAAAAATATGCCACGTCCAAATTTGCATTACGCTTTTATTTATGGTTTTTAGGCGGGAGTTCAAATTATAATTATTGTACCGGTAGAAGTGATGGTGGTGGCCGTAGTGGCCCAATATGGCGTGCCGGCCGCCGCCCAGGAACAAGTGGCTGTCGTCTTCCCGTGATGAAGTGCCGACCTGAGGAGGGGGTAAGGTAGGGTGGGGTATGGTAGGATTGGGGTACGGTACCCTTAATGTTAGCTCTCTCGGGTATTGTATCAATAGGCACAGCTAGGTTGGTTATTGGATGCGCGCTTTTTTGACAAAATGAAACAGTGAGAATGAGTTGAGTTTCACATTAGTCCTAAAGGAGTTCGAGAATAGCCGCGAATGATTTGTTTGACTCTTTCTTGTTTTTAAAAATATAAATTATTTTTGTTCAACATTTCAATTTGTTCAGAATTTCGGCGGGAATTCAAATAATTCAAATCTCTCCCTACCTTAGCTCCGGCCATGCCGCTCGGTCCGCCGTCCTTCCTCTCCGATGCCGTGCCTCCCCACATCTGCTCCTCCTCGGTTACTGTAGCTGTGGTGTAGCCCGTGGTGTGGCTGCTACCGCATCGGCCGAGCGGTGAGTGCGCTGAGAGTGGGCGATGTTAAGAAAACGTTGAAGCAATAGTGAAACGTCGACGACTCGATGAAAAAGCTCGGATAGAAATCGGAGAAGGCTCGGCACACGCAAATGTAACGAAATATGGGCAACAGTGAAATGGCGAAGGCCGAAAATCCCTAAAAAGAAAGAAACGTTTCAGCTTAGAGTTTAGAGCTCTCTATTTCAATGGGAAAATCGCGAAACAAGCAGCCGAACTGAGTCACGCGAACGTTCAGGATGCGTGAAACAGTAACAACATCGTAAAGAGGAGCCTGTCCGAAGTCCATTACAAATTCATACGGAATATGGGAGAGAAAGATTTTTTTCTGAGAACCACATAACCTAGTGACATCACTCTCGAACATAAGTGAACAATCGTGCGAGAACGCGTGCGGAATGAGGAGTTACTAACCCAACCTCCCGATTCTCATTCAATTGAAGTGTCATCACGCGGGGTCAAACCAGGAACTGACATGCCTTTTTCTCCTCAAAGACGCGCGCTCTTCTCACATATTGAATATCAAATCATGACATGCCGGGAGGGAAATTGGAATGAACTCCCCGGGGAGCATCGAGTAAGGAATCATCTCCTCACCCGAATAACACCATCCTCCGAATCATGACTGTAAATGGTTCAGAGATCGTCAGATATATTGGGTCACATGGAACGGCGATGGCTGGTCAAATGACAATATTTCCCTGACATATCATTTGTAAATGCAGGATGCGGATAAAAGACATTGTACTCAAAGCCACCAAAGATCGTACCCGGCCCATTCTGCGGAACCATAACCGTTTTATGGGAGTACTATGAGGCTGGCCGGGGACTACCTTCCTGGTATGAGACCAGGAGGGCAGAATAAAAGGCAACAAAGGGTGTAAGTGGCACATGCTTCCGGCTTTCGCTCGCGGGAAATGATAAATTCGCGGTCGTTTCGTTTCAACATGTGGCAGCGAGCGCCAACGCAGCTAGAGAAATGAAACAAATTTTTTATGACGTCTGAGCGGAAAATAGGGCCAGTTTTACATTTGGAATGTACGTATTAGTGATGACAGAGGACCACCTACACCAATCTTCGTTAATATCGTAGATGAGCTAAGATATGGGAGTTCCCGAACATTCCAACATCCTAGCCCGAAAACGAGCTACTAAATAGACTCTAGGGAGCGGAGGGGCTAGCATGTTTCAGATATAAATCAAAATGAGCGATTAACCGGGCATAAGCGGACTACTTTGATGGATAACTGCACTTATCTAGTCGCGGCTAAGATTTTTTCCAATTGAGAGGCACATGACTGCACTCATACTCATAAACGGGACTGTCGCAGCAATAGCGGGCACAAGGTCAAATTTATATTTAAATTTAAAATTTTGCTAGAGTACGATTTTAAACCTCGAGGTACTCATTCATCACTAGAAAATCTGCACTCCTCGGGGACTATGAGAACTATTATGATAAACTTCTTCGAACGTTCCCATTCGGTGAAAGCGCTTGTTATTCCTAGTTCATGTGATGCTAAACTGCATCTAAAGGAAATACTACGGTCCCGGAGGAATACGAGAACTGCTCGCAATGATGTAGCCATTCTAGGATATACCTGCCTACGATGATACTCACGCTCGCGCTCACTCTAAATATTATGCAAATTCAATTGGAATCGTCGTCTCGAGAGCAGTGGTCCAAGTCTCTTGTTTTTACGCTGTTTCTCACCTCTCAGCAACCACGAGAATGATCGTGAAAAAGAGAGTGCGAAATACGAATAATCGTCAACACACTCCATCAGCGGTCAGGGAGGATAGAGATTGTGTGAATTGTAGAGACTCGTGTTTCGAACTCTAAGGATGAGCGTGGGTGAAGTAAGTGAGAGGTTTATAGTCAGAATGCGACTAGGGGCGAGGTCAAGAAACGCGCTCATGCGAGATGGAGTCGTTTCCGATACCCGGGGGGAAAGGTGGCGAAAGCCGGACCCCTGCACCAGTGTCCAGAGATCTTGTATGGCGAAGCTTGCATCCAACAAATAGTCTCCATCCTAGGCGGTGGTAAAAAGATATCCGGTGAAGGTTTGTCCACGTCAAGCGGGATTACAGTCGTACGACAACACTAGATGGGACACACCTGTAAGGCCGGCTGCTCAGCAGTTGTGGCTCAGCAATAAATGCAGCTCTTTTGCAAAGTACAATACCATTCACTTCCATTACACTTGGTCGCGTTCAAAGAGGAAAAACGTGCAAAGAAAGGAGAAAACACTATTTTCATCCTAACAATGCAGCCTTTGGTCCGCTATTGCCGACGGTCCGACGAGGCTCGAGAGGCGCATTGGAAAAGAGGGGCGAGCGACAACGAGGCTAATGGGAGGAACTCGTCGTCGCTCGGCTGCATCGTTAACCGATTCTCTCCGGGTTTTACTGTTCCCGAAAGTGTTAGACAAGGGAGAAAGCGTGCGGAATGAGGCAGACGCAAGTAATTGCTCGGGAAAGTACCCTCAGCTTGACCGAATAGCCAAAATGACTAATATATTAGATTCGTCATCCTCGTGAAAACCTAACTACGGACAGAACGAAATGGTCGGTGGCTTGTGATCGGCTCCGAATGGCTCAACCCCCACTGGCTTGACGATCTAACTACTGACAACTGTCGTAGGGAACTCACTTTCATGGACCATTCGACCCCTGTTTATGACTGGGTTCCAGCCAAATATCTCCGCTGCTGTATTTTAGTACGCAACCAAACGCTGCTTTCGTAAGGATTATGCATAGGCAGTGAGCATGGCAAAATCAAGCGAACATGCGGAAATAGTTCAGTTCTTGCGTAGACTTCCTAGGTAAATATTATCGTTACTATTTTTGTAACCTATTCTCGAGGAGACAGTAATTTTGCCTGTCCTATTGAATGCTGTACGTAGGAAAGGGTCTGATTTCCCAGAAGCACAATTAACCCTAGCGCTAGAAGCCACGACGGTAAACAGGAAAGTGTCAACACAGTGCTTATGACGCATGTTGGCTTTTATTCTATCAGAAACTCGAGTTCTCGGTCTCTAACTTTCGCATGCTATCTACCCGGTCAGAGTGACCGAGAGAGAATAGGAAATGGAGAGAGTCAGAACGTTGAGTGGAGGGCCCTTGCCTGGGGGCATACAAGCCTAAGTCTCGTGCGAAGAAGCATGACTCTCCACGTTTTCCATGGTTCCTCGCTGTTCATGTTGAATTACTGTTTAACAAGAGACTTTGCGAAATGTGGTGCGTAAAAGGAAAGAATAGGAAAACAATGCAGGCTTCTCGCCTCTAAACAAGGAAGAGATTCCCCGAGTGTTGACATCCGTCTGAGGAAATAGGCGAAACGAAGCCTAGATGAGGTTAGAGGGCAAACTCTCATCTTTTCTCATGCTCTCTCGCCTTCTCTGACTAAAAAATGAAACAAAGCGGATCCAATGGGATTTGAGGACAATCGTGGTCAGCGACCTCAAATAGCCCTCAAAGTGTGCGAAAATTGTGCAAACCCAAGCTAACGAGGATCTTTCCAGGACGTAATCGCGAAACTCCCGGAAAGCTCCTTCGACGATTCAACTAAGAGTGGTTGGAAAAGGCACATCTCGTCTAAATCGAACTCCGGAAAAATCTTCTCGGAAGAGCGAGTAGATAGGGAGAAATTGTGAGGGGAATCGAATTAGCCAAGGGGCGGCCTGCACAGAGGTGCATCGAATGTGGCACGATTTTCACTAGAGTTTAGCACTCGAAACTTAACGAAACCTCATCATGAGCAAACATCCCGAATAATGAAAAGCGAAACACTAAAAACGAAACAAAAATACCTATGTTTCAGCGAGCCCATGTCTGGCAAACATCTGTCTCGGCTCACCCCCAAAAAGGCGATAAATAACCGCATAAGCGCATCGGACCGCGGCTAGAGTGTGAACAACAAAACTGTCGCACCAAGAGGAGAGAAGTCATGGTAAGCGACTCGTGAGGGTGGATGCCTAAGACCTCCTATCGAAAACAGCCTAGGGCGGCACAAACTACAGTCTATTCTGACCTTTAGAATCGCTCGTAGGAGGCAAAAAAAATGGTTCAGAACTAGAGCTGTCAGGATCGGGCATGCACCTCTTCTTTAGTCTTTGTACTCGATGTTCGAGGAATCTTTCAGCGTGACACTCCTGTACAGAAGAAGGGCATAACTTCAGGATTCAAGACGTGAAGCGTGAATAAAGTGGTTCTGAACCATCAGCTAGTTCAGCATTGCAAAAGTTGAAAACCGTTTCATGTTTTGCATTATCGTTACATTTCAAAAAGTTGAAAACCGTTTCATGTTTTGCATTATCGTTACATTTAACTGAACTAGCTTAATCTATACAAAAAAAAAATGCTCAACTAGTTGATGGTTTAGAACCATTGGTTTCATGGCGTTTTATATGAACCAAGTACGCAAGTAGGTCTTAAATCGCCTTACCAGAAGAATGGGCATGCAAGGTGATGAAATTGCCCCCACAGTCCAGCAAAAACATAGAAGCCTACTATTGGGTGGGTTAGGAAGTTCTGGAAGCTGCGTTGGTCCGAAGCGGAATGGCCGTGACTCAAGTACAGGCCCCACTCTCCCTCCCCCCCACACCCGGGGCCTGTAATTAGTCCCCACTCCTCCCCAGTGTTATCTGAATCTCTTCAGCCCGCACGCTCACTAGCATTCTCTCGCTGGCAAGGGAGCAAGGGGATGTCCCCTCATCCTTCCTTCCTCTGTTCCTTTTCTCGGTATGCGGCAAAATAGGGAATTGCCGAAGAACACAGAAGGATGAGAAATAACAATAGAGTATACGAGCGGAGCACCTTTAATCCCTGAGTGCGCGGAACTAACGTAATGAGTTGATCGCTAGTTTCAGCGAGAGTGTACCCGAAAGCCCGAGTGCGTTGGCACAGACAGCATTCGAAGAAGATAGGAGGAGTACGGGAAAAGGAGGATCAAAGATCGCCCATATATGCACAGTATTGGACCCATAGACCGCGGTTACAGCCTATGAATGGAGTAGTGAAGAGGTTCAGACTGTTCTAGGACTGCCGCCGATGCTCATAAATTCTAAATACGGGTAATGCTCTCACGAACTTTAGTGCGGTAAACAAAATTTTCTGCACGCCAAGCATGCAAAACGGGCGTGAAATTAGCTTCGAATTTCGATTTGACTGAATGCTCTTCGAAAATGCGAGAAGAATAGGAAAGCATCATTTATCGCTCAGGGTATGCAATCAATCTAATTGCTGATATGATCCCCTTGGTAGAGACGCTTCAACAACATGGTGGGATGGTCTGTCAAGTCTATCTTAGCCTCAGAAGACAATTCTCCGAGGCAATTACCATCGAGTGAAACTGAGAGCATTCGGGCATTCAGATGCACACACTGTTGCGAGACGCGCCCTAATCGAGAAGCTGTTAGAAAAAGAGCGTAAACAGGCCAATTAGCCAATTTTCATCGCACATTTGAACAAGAAACGAGCGAGGATCCTGACGAAAACTTGCCAAAACAGCATAAATTAAGACACAAGTTAGATGGTCAAACTTGCGCCGGTTTTCAACACCACCGCATCTCGGAAACCGCACGGATGGTGTAGAATCGCATGCAATCGGATAGCCGTGCGAACGATGCACGGAATGATTCACTACGACGTTTCGCAAACCTCGCCCATCGACACGCACACTAGGCGGACGGAGAGGGCGATATAGTGTGTGATTTGGAGAGACAACGTTCGTGAAGTTCAAAAACCGTGCCAACTAGAGAGCGGATCGAACACTAACTACAGTGACACCCCCACAATTGCGTAATGGTGGATGTCCTACTCGAAATTGGTGGTTCGATCGACTGACCTATGCATGATACAGGCTCTTACAGAATGTGAAGCTCAATGAAAGCAGTTCGAAATTCAAAGGATTAAATCATTGCGAATTAGCCTTGAGTTCATCACAACAAGGAAGCGTCTATATTGTTGTGCAGGCAGCATTGATTTCGTCTAGTCCAATAAAGCGTTCCTAGTATGCCTCTCAAAGAAGGTTGAGGGAGGGAAACGCTTGAGAAGACTTCAGAAGTCATTCGAGCGAGCTCAAGACTTCCATGGTCTTCTCAGGTCAGAGAAAACGGGAGATAAAGGAAAATTGAGAAAGTTAGAGAATGGAGCGGCTGAACCGGCGGAGAAAAGAAGCGAACTTGAGAAGGGGTTGGATGGCTAGGAGAGGGAGGAAGAGCCATACAATGCCGCTCGGCTTTGAGAGTGATGTGATGGAGGCCGGGGCGAAAATAGGTAATTCGGCGCTGAATAGGGCTCTAAGCTATTGACGCGGTTGCTGTGCATGTGCAAAGAATGCAAAATTTCAAAGCGGGCCAAGACGAGATTATACTGGCACGCTTAGTGATCCTCTAGACGAGCGTACGTGCAGCCGGCGATTGTACCGGGAGCGCATCCGGAAGTTTGCGGAAGAATAGCGAGGGAGGAATGCGGTTAGGGAGCGCGTAAGGGAGCAAAGACCAATCTGGTTCGATCTGGATGGTGTGGAATACAACAAGAAAGTTGTGAATACAAAGTGCAAAAATAACAGGACGATGAAAGATTTGGACAAATTCTGGTGCGATATCATCGAGGGGGCAGAGAATAGGGATGTCCAACCAATTCCAATACCCAATTAATTGATTTTGCGGCCGCTCACTCCCTCGCAAAATGAGGAATAAATGTCAATTAATTGGTCAACCCAATACCAATTACCCAATTAATTGGTATTGTCTCTGAGTATTGGGTATTGAGTTGACATCACTAGCAGAGAAATATGGAGAATTGAATTATTCGTTTTCGACAAAGATGTCATCGTTAAAAGCAATGATTCAGAAGAATTTACGCGACTAGTGAAACATAGGCCAAACCATCACGTAAAAGTATGGGCGCGATCTCGGATTTCCCCTCCTGCCATCAGAATACGAAATCGGAAGGACTCTCTCTATTTTCCATGATCTGTCGTCGATCAGAGAGTGTGGGATTACACGAGTTTTCGAGAGAGCGCAGAGACCTCGACAACAAGTCTGGGAATAATTCAGAGCATCGTGTAAAAGGAGAGGATCTCGGCTAGGATCGCGAGCCTCAGGAATAAGGAAAACAACGCTCTAGTTTCTGCTGAGAAATAAAGAGTGGGCCAGACAGCGAGTAAGGATGACTCGAAATTCGCTCGGGTTGCTAGGCTTTAGCACCTCAAGACACAGATCCTGGGACTCATGGATCGATCGGGCCACACAACCCACAACTAACAAGGTACTGGGACAAGAAGGGAATCGGGAGCCTGGGGCAACCGTAATGTGGAGGTGCTTCGAGTGGGGAATCAGTGTAGGAGGGGGCGGCAGACAATACGCATGAATTGATTTGGTCAATTACTCATAACTGAGAATCACTCATTATACACTTTGGACAATTAACGTTCAACCAATTAGAGAAAACCTTATTAAAAAGTGGGTGGATTTGATCAATCTGTTGAACAGCGATTAGAGAGAATATATTTTTTTTTAAAACGAAGATAAGTTCGGTGAATATCGTGATACTGTGCAAATCAGACTAATGCAAAAATTCCGAGCCTCGGTGACTGTCCAAATCCCGAAAATATTCCAAATTCTGACGCTGATACGTGCAGAAAGGGAATGCTTCATGTCAAAATAGAGATCCGGGAGTTGGAAACCGGGATTCGTGCCGGGATTTACGGGCAGACGCGACGAGATAGCACGCAAATTTGAGAGAGTCAGATGGCGGAATCAAGCAAAAATGCAACCGTGCGTGATCATCGGCTGGGTTGTTTTGCGCTTTTTACTGGGCGCCCCAATCCTGAGAATATTTAGCATCGCAGTCGCTTGCAGAACCGCTACATTGCGAGAAATAAGGCAAATATAGCGGAATGATGGGGGCAAATTTGGAAGATATTTGCAGAAAAGCGGGTGAATGCCGGTCAAATTTGGACATGACCGCTGACGTTGTGGAAAAAAAAAGCAAAAGGGATGGAAAGCGAGCAGCGAAATTGAATTGAAGAACAGAATTTTGCAGCGACGAGCGCCGAGACGAAAAAGTGTGTGTCGGTAATGAGCAAAGGATTAGCATAGTGCAAAATGGAGCAGAGGTCGCGCAAAATGAAAGAATTAGTCCTAAGAAGGAACAACTCGTCAAAAGAATGGCGAAATAAGAGGCACTAATGCTCCGGAAAATCACAAAGGGCGGAAATGTCGCTCAGAATGGGCCGCAATGTTGGAAACAAAAGGGGAGAACTTCCTGGAGAAAGGAAGGGACGGAATGAGGAAGAGGAAAGCGTAAACGAATCAAGGGCAAAGACTGGAACAAGCTGTCCCCTAGCATGTTTATGCAGCAGAACCATGAGCATTTGAACATGGCTAAGGCATCAGAGGCTTGGAAGTGAAATTATTTCATCGTTCAGGAAATTTTCTAGGCCCACTCGTGAACTCAATCACGCAATTCGATCACACATGTTCCACCAAGATTGATGGGATAGACAGGAGCCACAATGGCTCGCGAATAATTTCGAAATATGCGTCTATTGAAAAGTTAACTGCCTATACTCTATACCACGTCACTTGCCCTACCTCAACGAGTGCGCACAATACCAGAACCCGGAAAGTCCCGGAAAGAATAGGCGCCTATTTCCCATTTGTGGCCCTCATTGAATGGAGCCAGCGCACAATAAGTAGCGAATAAAAAGGCTCAGTCATGGGGGAAAACAGTTTGGCGTTGCTCGAGAACCCCTAAAATTGGAGATTTTTGTGCGAAAATAGTAGCTAAAATGAGGAGATTCAGGCAAAATACCGTCCGCGCGCGTACCCATAAATACTAAGGCACCATGAGCGAGTGGCGCGGCGAATTATGTGAGGATTTGTGCCGAAATGAGCAATGGTTTTTCTCGCGCGGGGATGAGCGAATGAGCGATGTGCTTCTAATAGTTTTCTGGTGTTCTTACCCTATTTTTACGTGTGTTTTTCGAAAGTGAAATCGCAGAACTAAGAAAATCGCAGTCTTCATCGAAAATCACACCTTTTTCCTTTCAAAAAACGGTGAAATTACTATTTTCCGATAAGCTCGACAGAATCGCGGTACAAAGCCGTAGAGAAAATGAACAGAAGGCGGTAGTTCGAGCGCGATTTACAGTCTTGTATCTCGATTTAAGACACATTGAGGGAATACGAGACAAAAGTGGCAAAACAAAGTAATCAAACGCATAAATCGAGAAAGAAAGAAACGGCTACTGAATGTGATCGGGAAACGATGTTTACTCAACATTAAGTACGAGCCGGCCAAAAAAAGCGGCGATACTAAGCGACCATAAAACGGGAGAGTTCATGAATGGATGAACCCATTCAAGTTGATAAGGCGGACAAGAGGGTGATATTGCACACCAGAGTCTTGTTCATAATCAAGCTCAATTCAGAAATGATCACTCAACGTTAGTGTAATCAATGTGGTCACAACTATACATTCCCGGAAAGTAGCCAAAGCGCATACACAAAACAATAATGAAGATGACAAAGAGATAGAAGACACACTACTATGCACATGTTGTCTCAAGGGAAGCTAAATGAGTCAGAAAGAGTTATGCAAATAATAATCAAGTCACAGTATGGTACATTGCGCACGAATTTGGACAGGTAGTCAAAGCAATGAAGAGTCACTCAAATAATGATGATGATGAAAAAAATGAGAATAGAGCGTGGGCTGTGCGATCGAATTTCATTGCATTGAAATACTACTCATCAAGGGGGGGGGGCGATGGTATCGTTCTCTTATTCTTGTATTCTAATGCTGTGTAGACAGATCAAAAGACATCAAGGAGAAGGGAGAGCCAGACCACCGAAAAAGTGGCACAATGGGAAAATTTTCGATGAATCGGTCAGAGAATTGAATGAAAAGCTGAGCAAACGGGGCGCATCTTTCTACATAGAATCTAGTGCTGTTCTTATGGTATCAGTGAAGTTATGTTACGTTTCATTATTTTTTGTAGAAAAGTACCTACTCCATTCAACAGATTCTACTGATCACGAACGATTTTCTAGATTTATTGAAACATATTTTTCCTTGTGATTTGGTCGAGCACACGGAATCAGGGCAATCAAGGCAACGAGCTAATTTGATTTGAGGCGTTTGAGGTCATTTGAGGCGCATAGGCTGTAACCGACGATGGAAAACTTGGAAGCGAGAGATGATCTCTCATTATCTCTTTCTCAACATGAGGAAGTGACAACAAACAATGGGCTAGATGCAATGCAGAAAATGGAAGAGTTCAGACTGCGAAATGCGCTCAAAAATGAGAGAAAAATGCCGAATGAGGCGCGAAAATGCTCGAGCAATCTTCGGCAAATCAGATATTACTACGCATTAGCGACATCGGAGATTCACAAATAAAGTGAGCTTTCTGAACAATTTTTTTTTGGTATTTTTTCGTAAATATGTCACAAAACTGAGCGTAATTTATATGAAAGCGTGTTCCAAATATGCTGGCCGGAACTTCCGGGAAAAGCGGAAATTAATGAACGGATACGGGGAGTTGATACGCATCTTTTCCTTCTATTGACAAAAGGACCGAGTCGAGGGCATCGGCAGTGCTCCCTGACTCTCTCATTTTAGCCTTATCTCTAGCCCACTCTAACCGGCGAGAGATCAGGTAAAATGAAGAGAGTCACAGGGCCAGAATACGAAATGCGCTTGAAACATGAGAGCCGCGGGAGGCGGGGGAGCCCCAAAAGAGAGACAGCGTGAAATTTTTGCCGAAAAGTAGGCTGAACAACTCGGCCAATATTGCGCTTTTCGTTACGCCTTCTGTGCGCGAAATGTGCGATTGTGTACTAGGAATACGTTCTGGGATTAGCTCAAGTTTAGTAAAAACGCACAATTACCGCACCATCCTAATGCCTTTTCGCAGCTCTTTTGACTGTATTTCGAAATTGAGAGCGGAATTCGCAATGATCCTGTACAGGAAACCCGAGGACTAGAGTGAAACGAGAACACAAAAGTCAATTCAGCACGAGGGGAAATGCTGCGCACGTCAAAGCGAAATCGGAGATATCTAGGAAGAATAGGATGGAACGATACATGAAACGGCCAGTATTCTATTGCAAGGATTTTCAACTGGCAACTCGGGTCAGGGTCCAAATGCACATACGAAATGGAATATCCGAGAGCATGAAAATGGCGATAAAAACAAGCGCATGCAATGGCGAAGAGAGCCAATGCGAAGCGGTATAGATAGAGAAGGCAACCCGATGAGTGGAATATTTGCAAACATTGAAACGTTTCAAACGCATTTTCGAATTTAAAAGAAGCGTACATGGAAGGAAACACGAGCTGACAAGGGATGCGGCCAATATGCATATAGGACAACGAACCTATGAAGATACCTAAAATTCATTTATACAGCTGACAAGATAGAAAAAAGCAGCAAAGAAAACAAGCACATCATACAGGGAAATTTGAGCCAGATAAAAGAGGGAAGCGAGCGGAAAAGATAGATGTACAGAGCAACCGATGAGAAGATGAAACAAGATCATCGGTTAGAGAGCGCGAGAGAGCATGGGAAATTGAGAGAGTCAGATCGAATGGATGAGGAACAAGATCGGAACAGCAAACACTGTGTCAAATGTACTCACTCACTCGTATTTCCCGGGTACGGTAGCTGTGAATCGCGAACTGAAATTGACCATTGTTGAATCGTAAAATAGCGCGCGGAAAGGCGGAGGAAATTCGCGAGGGAGAGACACAGATTGTGTGATATTTGATTGTTAGTGGGAAGAAGGGCGGCGAGTGAATTAGACAGAAGGAGGAAGCAACAGGGATCATCCGAGGCTAGAGAAGGGGAGAGAGCACGGGAAAAGGGGAGAGTTAGAGAACGGGAGTTCGATGGAACAAGGAAAAGCGGTTAGCGCGGCCGTCGAAGATCCATGTTTGTTGGGACCTTGGAGAACAGCTCGGCTATAATTAGGATCAGGCCAGTCAGTCGACAAAGCGTAGACAGGGTTAAAAAATTAGAGAAGAATGACCGAAAAGCTAGTTTTTTTCCAGGAACACCTACGATTCGTGACCAACTAAATTAGCACGAAGCAAGAAGTGTCGAAGACGGCGCGACAGCGTTGTATGTTGGGGTCGTCGTTCTGCATTTCGCTCTCTCCCCATTCCTCGAAAAGTTCGAAATACGGGTAATCGTCTCTTCATTTCACGTGCTCTCTCATCGGTCAGAGAGGCGAGAGAGAGTGTGTGAAATGAGGAGAGTCATCCCTACTCCATTCCTCGAAACCACTACCGCTCCTCGACACAGCGTGAATGGCCGCCACATAACAACTAGGCTTAGGTGTGTGTAGGGTTGATTGCATTAGGGGAAAGAGGCATGATTGGAACTGTGGTTTTCATCAGGCGGTTGATTTGAAAGTGAACGGGATGGAGTTCCAAATCGTTAACTTTTCACGATCTGTCCGTGAGCAGGGCAATCAATGTCAATTCAGAGCGGCTAATTTCGATTTGCCAATTCGCGAAAAGAGCTCGGGATGAAAAAATACTGAGGACAGCAGCGTCTAGACAAGCCGAGCGAGTATGTGACAGGAACAGAAAAGTAGCTCCGCCGCATTTTTTTCAAGTTTACATAGCTGACCGCGGGAGGAAAGAACGCAGAGAGAATTTCAGGATGCTGTTAGTTTAGGTTCCGAGCCTTCACTGACGCACTAGGAAGTGTGGTCCGTAATGGTCATCTAAATGAGCGCGCTAAAACAGTGTACGGGAGCCCAGCCACTCATCAGAAACCATCATGGCTATTTTCTAGGAAAATCGATGGCTTTTCGCGGTGAGGACCCAACCGAAAATCTCGGAGGTCGTACCTAGTAACAGAGATTCGGTCGCCCGGCACCGCCAAGGTAAGCCAAGAAAAGACGACACTGGGAATTGTGTAGTTAGGAAGAAACATGGATGGCACAGGGATGTGTCCTACACATCGACATCAAATGCCGTCGAGTCTAGGGGTCTAGACATGGGTGGAAGATCACAAAATACCAAAAAAAATGCATAGATTCGGGACTGGACCAGAAACGTATTCCAGTAAACTCAAAACGATACTCATCCTTCAGATATCAGGAACAAATGTGAACAAAGCTGAGCCGTTTTCAACCAGTCTCTGGGCTTCAATCGCGAATTGAGCTCATAGTAGGAACAGTATTACGCAGGTCGAACTACTGTTTTCGCAGGACCTCCAACGAGCATCCGGATGGCAGCTTCCGTGCGCCAAGAACCGAACCCAGAAGACCCCCGGGGCTTGTGAGCACCTGAGCTCCATTTGGGTTGCCAACACGAATAGCCCGTCTCTTTTCGCCTAGTCTCGAATCGACCTGAGTTACGAGAGACTATGCTAAATGAAGAGACGAATTCATTCCCGAGCCGGAAAAAAACACTCTCCATGGAACCTGAGAAGGTGTGTGTATGTGTATGGCAGGAGAAATCGTGTGTGCTGCAATCCCGGGCTGCCCGCGATGCTTTCAATAATGCATACACTCCTTGCCTGAAGACTCTCTCCATTTCGCGTGCTCTCTCGCCTACCATACCCACGAGAGTCCGAACTCCAAGCAGAAATCCTAGCTCACACCGGTACATTGCCGAGTCCGGTCACGATTTACTCTCATCAATATGCATGATCTCTCGATGGTCAGAGACACGAGAATGTATCATGGGCATTGGCGAGAGACCAGAGATGCTTGCCCGCGGTCTCGTGTGGACTGCGGAATGAAGGCATAGTCGAGCAAGTCCCTGGATACTGGGGGTCAAGAGGTCTCTTAGTTTCAGGTTCTATCTCAAATTGCGTGGCAAAACGGCCAGGAAGTCATGAGCTATGGCCGTCTGGGTTTTATCCAGAGATCCCGTGAAGTTGGCAGCGCAATGAGCAACGCGCCACTGGAAATGGGATACGCGATCCAAACATGTGCGAGAAACGGAAAGAGCCAACTCGGGCACTGAAAAGGGACGAGAATAGCCGAATGTTTGACGAACCAAATATAAATCAGAGGGCTGGAAGGGGCGACTCACTTGAAAATTGGTGGGATGGGCGGGATGCGCTTGACGAAGCAAGCATAAATTACCAGGAGAGTGCGGTGCTTACGACATTCAGAATGGACATTATTGGTTGACTCAGATCAGGTAACGGAGCAGCGAGAACTTGCTGGGTGGAATGGTGACTTACGACATACCGAGTAAAATTATAGGGCGAGTAGAGTTTCTAATCGCATCGCAAACGCAAGCCCGCTTAGAGCCGAGAATAGCGGCGAATTCGTTGGTATAATTTGTGTAGTTTTTGTCTAGTTAGATAAGTTGAGGACTCCTACCGCATAACTCCTGGACAAATTGGACAAAAGTGTACAAAAGCTTCCTGTGGTGTCAGTACACTTCTACGGCAACGTTAGCGTATTCGTAGCACCCTGAACTCTGGTGTTTCATTCTATAAGCTCGTACCTATTTCATTGCCAATTATAATCCGAATAAAAACTGAGCCGAAGCGTATCCTACTAACAAGGCCGAATTCTGCACCGCGCATTACACAATTAGCGCTGGGGTTGCTGAAAAGTGACTGGGGCAGCGGCGACGAAATTCAATCAGCGCATAGTAAGCCGGGGTCTCTACGCACTCTCCTCATTTCACCCGCTCTCTCGCCTGCCTGGCGGCCCAGATAGCATGTCGAACGAGGAGACGTAGAAGAGGACTGCAAATGAGGAGGGGAACCCCCTCCCCAAGCCTCTGCCCCTTTCTCTCTTCTCTAACTGAAGTGTTGTGAGTGACCCCTCTTACACTGATTGTGTTGACCAGCGCGAAGAGAGCAACAGCAGATTATTTTGCTTCTTCAAGCCTTGGGCAAGGGGCGCAAGCGCTGATTATTCGTTTGAGAAGAGCGAAAATAGCAATTATCACGTCCTCAGTGTAATGCGCGTAGAATACAGAAAGAAGAGTGACGTTTTCGTTAGGGAATGGTATGGGAAAGGTATGGCCTCAAAATGACAAAAGGAAGATATTTCAAACGGCATTCGGAATGGGATTCCTAGGTACCCACAATACATTCAATGCACCGAGGGTAGTGATTTGCGTAGGAGAAGGAGGAGAGTCAATCCCGAGGTTTCATGCGATCGCATAAATTTTATTCGCGCCTGACGGGTGACATTTCCTCCATCTTTCTCCGGCATCTTTTGCAGGCTTACCGCAAGCTCTCTTCGTTTCGCATGATCTATCATCTTCTCTCACAGGTTAGAGAGCACGTTAAACCAAGAGAGCGAGATCAGAGAGGGCAGAGAAAGCGAGATAGCGTGTGAAATGGTGAGGGTCACGAGGCTGCTCCCTAGCAGAATCTCTAGCAGAAGCCTGGTCACTCAACAATGTGAGAAATGACCCCAGGCTGATGGGCCTCGGCCCCCTTAGTACACAGCACCTGACTAGAGAATGTAGCCTGGCTAGGTTGTTGTCAGGATGAAAAGTCACGAAAGAATTTAGACCAATTATGTTCATCACAGACCATTCACAAGTGAATAAGTTAACCAGTCATAGTTGAACAGGAATGATGATGATCAATCTAGAGATGAAAACAGCCGAGGACAATTCTCTTATCGCAAGGAAAAAGTCCGGATATAGCCAATTATGCTAGATGCGATGCATGATAAATCGTTGTGTAACGCATAACAAGTAAATGTGAAGAACTATTCCACGAGTGTCCTCGGTGGAAAACAGCTGTAACAATCAGGAAGAAAAGTGAAGAGTCGATCACTCAAACATCTGATGAAATGAGTAATCGCGAATTACGAGAAACATGAATAAAAAAAAGGTGTTATCAAGTGGAAAGGATGTGAAATACGACTCGATATAAGCAATGAATGGTAGCCGGAAGCATAATTCATGGATGAAAAGGATGGAAAGGATGAATTATGAACACCGCTGTTATCATCAATAGGAAGGAAGAGGTCCTGTGACCGGACATCAACTATCACAAGAACTGATCTCGATTTTTCTAGTTTTGAGAGCTGTAGTGACTCTCTTCAATTGCCATGCTCTCTCGTAGTCTCTAACTGGCAAAATAATAAAGAAAAGCACGAACGACCACCAGTTTCGCGGAAGTCACCAACGAACGGGAAAACAGGAAGAATTCGTGTGTGTGTTTGTGTGTACGAATCAATCACGAACATGACAGGTGGGAATGCAGGGGAGAATAATACAAAGTAACACTAATAAAAAAATGCAGTATGACCAATATAGGTCGTTTGAACAGAGCAAGTACTGTTAGCTGGAAATCATGAAAATAATATGAAATGGTACTCAAATCGTAATTCAGAGCTTGGAGGACATTAACATACACTCGACCAGCTCTACAGCAAATGCGGAAAGAGCGAGAAAGAAGAAAGGTGCCACTTCCTTGGAAGAGGAGGTGCACAACCTAGCAAAACAGCCACTCCACTACTCTATGGGACTGTTGTGGGGGCCAGGCTCGGCTCGGGCCGACTCGCTAGCAGCAAAGAAACGATACATAGCTGAGAACATTGGGAGGGGAGTTGGTGGAAGGAAGGAAAGCGCCTTCAGCGACACACAAAGAATTTGCGACCCAACTCTGTAGATTCTCGCTCCTTTTCGGGGCTAGAGAGCGACGAGAGAGCACGTGGAATCGAGAGAGCGCGCCAATTTCGAAAATAAGCCTCGTCGCTTGTCGCGTGAACACTACCAATCAGCGTCTTGGAGTCCAGTCGCAGATTTCCCTTCCCTCGTCGCGAAAGGGAGCGAGCGAGTAAAGAAGCGCAAAATTGGCCTCTCGCCTTCCCCGAGAGCTGATAAGGCCGTGCATTTCCGGCGACCGGGAAATGTCTGGGCCGGCGACCGGGACCAGCGATTAGCACGCGCGAATGCTCCGGTAGAAAAGCGTGCGGCTGCAGCCAATGAGAGGCTAATGACGCAATTGGGCCATTCGAACCACTTCAGCGAGAGAAGGAAATGAGAAATTTCTGCAATGGAGGGCTGAAGAGGAGGGCTTATGAGGAGAGGGGGCTTAGGCAACTCTCTTCCCCGAATACCTCAACATTATTCATTGTTGGCTGCGCGCAAGTATGTTCGTCATTGATGATGCTCTCTGGGTTTGCCTGATCGACTAGGGATCATGGGAATAGGAGGGGGGTTGAACCTATCAGGAGGAAGGAAGAGGGACTGAACTTTTTTTTAGCTCTGTCTTTTTAGCTTTTTTAGCTCTGCTGACTAGAAAGCACTAGAATGAGCAGAAGAAAAGAATCGTCATGCAAGAGAACACATCAAAACGTTGCTCGGCTTTGCTGAAGATAAACGGTTCTGGAAGCGGGTGAAACAATTTGAGACAGCATGGAGCAAAGTAAAAAGGCAGGCGCAAGGCTTTTTTGCTCCTCGGCGAACACTCTTCTCGAAAGAGTTGTCCTAGCTGTCAGAATACAGAACCCGTCAGCATTCTACAGTGCGAGTTGAATTTAAAAAAAGAGTGGACTTGGGAAAATTCTGAACTCGGGGAACTCCTCGGGAGTTGAATCAAGGAAGAATGGGAAAAGAAGGAGAGGTAAGACGCATCCTAGAGAGATTTCCCGAATCTCCGGGCGCTCTCTACTCGAATTTAGTGGTCGTTGGCGAAACTCGTCGAGGGACGGGCGGAAGAAAGAGATGGGGCAATAGAAAGTGGAGGATGCGGCTTGGAGGTGATTTCGAGGCCAATGCCTTGATTCCTAAGGGGTTAGAGATGCGAGATAGCGAAGGGACTGAGGAGGCGCAGTAGGGCCGTGTCAAGAGGGCGAGGCGAGTGGAATGAAGAGACGAATTGGTAGGCTCGGTGGAAAGGCGCCTCTTATCTTCATCCACCCGCACTCGCTCGCTTCGAAATCTCCAATTTCAGAGGCTGCTCTGGAGAGGGAGGAGCTCCACTTTTGCATGCGGAAACGAACCTCAAGACTCGCTCTCGAGGACAAACACAAACACCATCATAATTGAGGAAGGAATGCAGAGGGCCAAGCCGCCCCCAGGACTCAGCCGACTATACATAACGCGAAATGAAGAGAACAGAGGCCTGAGGACGCCAACGCTCCCTCGGCGGTAATTGAAATCCCACTTGATATCTAGCCGTAGTGCGTACACCAATTGGTCCCTGTCAACGAGGATGAGAGACCAAGGGAAAAGAGGAGAGGCCAGCGCGCGGAAGATTCATCAGAAAAGGCCCCGGGTTTATTATGGATGAAGTGGTGGGGCGGGGGGACGGAGGAAGGCTAGAGAGGCAGCAGCAGAAAACTCAAGAAGGTCCCTTTAGTGTGCCCTAGAGAATGGGAGGAGAAGGCTAATCTTGAGATTCTCAAGTGGTAGGTAGTTCCTGGTTCGGCTATTTATCAATGTACGATTATTTTTTGAAAGAAGGTAAAAAGGAAAAGGTGCTTCTACGCCAAGCGGTTTTGTGTGGCGACTACGATGTGTGGGCAGTCAGTGGTATACACAGAGGTGGTACGCCATATTCTTAGCTATGTCGACGATATACGTGGGAGATCCTTCTTTACTTATACTTCTTCGTACTATATATTTTCTTCGGTTTGTGGACTCGCCCTTCATTATGAGATCGGTTGGCTGGTTTGGACAGTTCCTTATTGAGACTTGGGCAATCTCAGTTCTTGAAATAGCGACGAAGTCGGGTTGAAAACAAAAACCGAGCTTTCAAATTACATTTGCTGATTGTACCCGAACCTATGCGAGCAGAGGGAACTTGGGTCTCGAACGAAGTTATCTACAGGCCGGCGAAAACAGGAAAAGCGATGCAAAACATGTAGGAAAAGGGCAGCAAATGACATTTTGAGGGCAGTAAGTTGAGAATGGAGTGAAAAAATGACCATGTAGAGGGGCAGACATGGTTTGGCTGCGAATGACAACCGAAAGGGCGGAGCGTCAGTTTACGGGGAGAAACGGACCCTCTTCAGTCCAAATGATCCCTGAATGGTACAAAGAATTCGGTGAACGTGCAGAATTTGTGTTTTTGTGGTATTCTCCAGGAAAACGAACCACCGCTGCCACAGGCAAGCGCGCAAGTTTACCACCCTCACCGGGGGCGAGCAAGGGACCGCCCTTAAAGCAGACGATGTCCACGAATGATGCGAATGAGTTTCAGCTCTAGCATATACCAGTGAACGATGAGTGTTTCTTAATATAACGCTGCTATAGACGATTATAAAAAAAACCAAACGATGAGTATCGTGCGTTTGAAATGCTCAGCAAATGAGATGTGCTGGTTAGCGAGCTATCGATTGTCTGGGAGAGAGGGGAAGGAAGGGGGGAGGAGGACACTTGATCTACCGCCTCCTCCCGGTCTCTTCCTTTCTCCGCCCCCTCGAACGTTCGTCAAAGGCCAGCTACGAGTGGAATGGAAAATATTCTCACGATAAGTGAACACAAAAGTAAGGTCAGTTGAGAGCAACCTAGCGAGCAAGCCATTCAGCAGTTGTGTTGACTGTGAGTGAAAGTGACAGAAAAAATGATCAAAACTGGCGCTGAATTGGGCCGAAATTGGCGCTCGCCGACAACTAAAAAGCTAGCATTTCTGGGGGCCCAAAGGCTCTCGATTTCATCCGATGAATCACCTACCTTGAATGTTTGCGTATAAACTTCGAAATACGGGACTACGTCTCTTCATTTCGCATACTCTCTCGCAACTCTGGCCGGTGAGAGCGTGTGTAGAAGGAAGAGACGATGTATAAAGCGATTGCTTGCGGGGTCGCTAGCACGCAAAAAAGGAAGCGGATTGAGTGTTTGTGTCCGCGCTGGTTTGGGTGCCAGACACCAGATAACAGGGGAGCGATATCCCTTTTAAGTGCGGTTTCGTCTTGCGAGATATCACTGCTAGTGCAGTACAAGACACCTGGGTAGGGGGTCTATTGAGGGCCACACGTGTTTGAGGAACCCAGCTGAAATTATTAGGCCACTTAGCGTCTGCTTTTCTATAAACATCCAGAATGAAAGCAATGAAATGCCGGTTCAATGATGAAAAATAGACTGGTGGAGGTGAACCTTGAATGATTGGTTAGTCTCTCATTTCATCATACTCTCTCATTTAACTGACTGAAGAGAGATGAGGCAAAATGAAGAGAACATTGCTCGAATTTTGAGTCTCATCGCACCCGGAACACCGAAAACACGAAAACATACAAAAAACCTCTCTGGAAGTACTTTTCCAATCAGTCATTAGCACACGGAAAGAGGAATATTAAACTACTCGAGAGTAAACATGCCCTGGGTACGTGATAATCCTAATGAAAATAGCTACTCTTACGATTGGTCAGACGAGGAGAGAGAGCGTGGGAATTGGAGGGAGTCTGAGAGCGATAGTTAGTAGGCCTATCATGATAAAGAATTCTTCATTTCGCGTGCTCTCTCGTAGGTTAGAGTGACGAGAGAGCATGGAAAATTGATAGAGTCAGAGAAGGTAAGGACAATGATCGTACACTCCCGTGTCCATGTCCACTCGGCGATGAAGAACAGAGGTGACATGCTCTTTCGCTGGTCAGAATAGGCGAGATAGTGTGCGAAATGCAGAGAGTGCAGACAACGCATTAGGTCAGAGAACATTAGAGGGACAGATTAGAGAACAGGTGGTCTCGGAGGACAGAGAGATGGATGCGAAGTGAGTGACCGATTGGTCCGCAAGGGTGCAATTTCTCTCCGGAGTGAGACAGAAGGGATCAAAGACAAGAGTGCGATATGCTCAGATTGCATGGAGTGCAATCTGAATTTTTTGCATTAGATGAGATCGAATACGCCTCCAATGAGTGCACTAGGGGGCCTACGTGAGCTTCGCTAACCTTCTTTCCAATTGATTAACAGAAGGTCAAAAGAAGCAACCCGGAAGCCACTGACCACTCCACATTTCGAAAACCCTCAATGACCTCTCGGCCGCCCACAAATCTCGGGAAAAATTTCCACGAGCAACATCATTTTGCATGCCAAATGTGGGCGAGCGCGAACTTTTCATTCTCTCCTCCTCTTCGAGTTTTTACTTCCTCCAACGCGGTTTGATGGGTTGTCAGTCACTTTGGAGAGGCTACTGGACGACGTTTGAAGAGCGACTCTCTCGTTTTGCCGTTGTCTCTCGTCATCTCGGACCAGATGAAACAGGGGGACCGGTCAAGATATGCAATTCGTTCTTGCTTCTCTGACCGACGAGAGATAATGCAAGACGGAGAGACAAAAGGGACGAAGCAACAGAGGGAGCTCGGGGGATTAAAATATCCTCCCTTGTTCGAAGCGGGACGACGTGCGAAATGCGAGTATGCATAGGGCATATGTTGTTTTTGTGCGCGCGCGGCTCTTCAATATCGAAAATTGCGCATTTCGCAGTCTTTAAAGGGGAGATTTCGTGACCATCAGAAAACACGTGAAAAAAGCGACTGAGAAGAGGGATGCTACCTGATTATCGGCGTTTTTTTAGAAAAAATGAACAGTAGAGAAAAGTAGAGAGACCACGTTTTCTAAGGGAAATTGTAAAATACCAGAACCATGCGTACTAAATGAGAAACACACTGTTATGAATGGATAAGATGATTGGTGAAAAAATATCAGAAGAAACTAATCATTCCCATAAGTAAAAACATATACCATACCTCACATAAAACGTCTACGAGAAAGCGTGAGATGGTGAACGCACCTATGTGAGAATATCAATAATTTTCTCGAGTAAGCATATTTAGGTCACGTACGGAACAGGGAAATTCTTCAATTCTTTCAGCGCCGGGCAATGTGCAATCTTCTAGACCACAAAAACCATTCAGTGAATCCAGATTGCTCCGGAATCTGGTGATTATGGATTCAAAATTACCGAGAATCTTAAACCAGTGCACGCTGGTGATTTCAACGCACGTACGGAACGGGAAATTGCATCACTAACGATGACCATTGACAATTTCGAATCATGTCGCTCGTAGGAATTCCTCAGAAAAGGGCGTAAGCCATCAATCATCGAGCTGGAATACTACTTCGAAAGTGCACGAACCACATATTTTCAGCTGTAACCACATTCCGAAGATAAATGGCCAGGAACCGAAAAAGTGCAACAACTCATCCGCTCATGACAAGAGGGGGTATGGCTGCTTGTCGGCCCTTGTTACTGCAGCAGCAGCAGCTGGTTGCAGCCAATATCCGCCGCTGCTCCCTCGGGACCCTATAGCAGACCAGAAGAGTAACTTATTAGCCGCTGCCAGCATCTATCTACTACCAAGTCATTCCGCCCGGTCTTTAAAAGTTAGTGCCCCCTCCCTATCAAGGCTGCAGCAGTCGCTAGTAATGAAACGAGGAAAAAGTGGAAGACGTCGCTAATTAACTGGGACCAGCCGGGTCAGGTTGCTTCGTACCAATTGCAATTCCTGGAAGAACATGGCTCGAGGGAGGAAGGAGAAGGGGGAAGTAGCATCGTTGTTCCGAGAAGGAAAATAGGACTAGACTAGGGAGCGTGTCTTTAACTAATTTGGATGCATCGTGGGGATATAGTAGAGTATATCTGGTGCGCTGTAGGTATAGCCAATCAAAATATCTTGAGCAAATGATCTTGAGCAAAATGTGGGACTGTCACCAGTAATATCCACGAACACCAGGTGCGTTCTAGGTGTTTTCATATCAGGATGCACGGTATGACTGTGCATCGAGGAAACTGTGCAGTCTGCGGTAATGGCACACATAGTGAGAACGGTTTATTCAGACCACAGAGTCCGCGCAAAACAGGACTGATTGCGCACAATCAAGATGGGTACGGTTCGAACGCGAGTGCACTGGGTATGATCATTTCGAACGGTAGGACTGATAGTGCCTATTCAAATCGGAACACTGACTGTAGAGAACGCTAGCACCGAACACATGCTAGCTACGCTCAAATTTTCGGTCGTGAGGGAGTCGTTAATAAATAGGCCTATAAATAGGGGCCACAACGTAGATAGAAGAATTCGAGCAATGCGGTCACAAGTGTTTTAAAACTAATCCTATGGGTCCCAACAACGTCATACTTTTGGCCGTTTGTCGATATCTTGTCTTTGAGGCGCGCTAGAGCCCGAGATGTACGCGCGCAACCCTCTGGGAGAGAGGAGGGAAAGGCGAGACGAGAGGGAAAGGGGCGGAGCCTAATTAGCGTGTGTCTCTCTCCCTCCCCCCGCCCTCTCGCATGCCTCTCCCCGCCCAAAAGTCACAAGCCGGGGAAGCATGCTAAAAATCTGAAAAAAATTCTAAAATTCCTAAAATATTCGAATTAGTAAAATAAGTTTGGTCCGAGAAGGATCGTTCAGTTGGAACATGCCAAAACGACCTATTCCTTTCGCTTAAATGCGAATTTGATCTACTTACTGATAGTATGCATATCTGGGACCAAGCTCAAATAAAAGAGGAATATCATAGCTTTCCATAGCGCTGTCGAACGTCCGATTTGGTTTAGAACGAACCTTGTGACTTTACTTTCTCGCTATTGCACGAAATCGTGTCCACACAAAGTGGGCGGAGCTTGTGGGCCCTACCTATAAAGGTTACTCGGTGAACGGTACTTTTGTGTGGTACAGTGCGCACCGGCTATGATCAACTCGCTCCAAATGGGCTCTCCGCGCGCGATACAGTGCCAAAAAACTGGACGGTTCTTCATATTCCATCATATTTCCTGTGGCAGATAGGGATAGAGAACACACTAACTTGAGATAGTCAGAGAAATGAACAGAAGGGGATAGCTAGCGCGACAACAAGTCATCAAAAATGGCGAGGAATAAGAAGACGAAGGCGGAAAGAAAAGGAAGGAGGAGGTACGGTCTTCTGAGCCTGAATTTCTGATGGAAACAACCTGTTTTCGGAACAATGCGCTGAACCAGTGCGACCAGACAGGGAAAATAGTACGTATTCGGGAGACACAAGACATCGCAGACCTATTGGCAGGATTTCATGAATGAAAAAGTATGAATACTGAATAGAAAAGCGGAATATCATGTGAAACAAGAAGACCCTTCTGACTCAGAAAAGCACATGAGTTTTCTGAGGTGCGGAGCTGCTCGGAAAATCTTTTCAAAATCAAGAGCGAGTTTCTAGTTGAGGCAAGAAATGAAGCGGAAACGAATGATGAATGGGGGGATAAGGTTGCGAAACAATAGGAGGTTAATGCAGAAAGGCAAGTTCGGCAGCAGAAATTCAGCAGAACATGCAATAGTTAGAAAGGTGAACACGTCTTGATTTCCAAATTCTGAGAGTGCTCATGAATATTGAAGCGATTTCGAAACAAAGAAGGAAGAAAACAATGAGAAAGAAGAAGGACAACAAGGGTTTCCCTCATAATCCATTTCCATAATACAGAAATGACCCAAGTGCGTATGAATTTCTAAACCGAAAAGATAATAGGAAGAAAGAAAGAAGGAAGAAGCGAAAACATGGGGACAAAACATTGAGACACACGAGGCTACTGAATAGGCTGCTTAAACATTCACTAGATCGCGAGGAAGAGAAACTGAGAGAGATAAGAGAGGAATGCCAAAGTGGAGCACACATATCCGAGTGCGACCAAGGATCTCTTCATTTTACATGGTCTCCGACCTATCAGATAGTTTTAAATAGCGCGTGGAATGAATTTCTGACCTGCGCGAGCAAATACTGAAATGAATTTGAAAGAAATCGCAGAGGAATAGGATTCAGGTGAATTGCAGGTGTTTGAAATTCAAACTCAAAACCTTGAATCGCAGAAATGTAACCCTATCGCGAAGCAAAGGACACGAAAATCACACCACCAACTTCAGATAAGAAGCAGGTGCAATGTTGCTCTGAAATGCTGCCCAATTCCGCATTTCGTAACCAGTTCAGCGAAACCAAAGCAGATTTGGAGACTACTCACCAAGAGGGCCGAAATTTAAAAATTTAGGAACGTGTTGGAGATGTTTGAACCGAGTATTAGAAGACGTACAAAAAAGCACTGGTAGACTTCGATATCAGGTAGAACGATTCAGGAGAGAATTTCTCGAGCAGTGCACTACCAAATGTAGGTGGGAGTGACTACTTGACTCACAACGAGAAACGCCAAAAAATGCTTCAAAAGCGCGCAAAAAATTGTAGCCGCTCAGAATCTCTCGAAGTTCAGCTCTGTTTTGCGCATGCGGCGCGCGGGTTACCCGATATCAAGAAATAAGCTGCCAATATCTCTCTGGGAAAGAAAGGAAGAGGAGGAGGGAGCTAAGTGGTCCCCAGAGGGTGCCCGGCCCTAGACAACGCGCGCGATAAAGGAGGCAAGAACGTGGTTTTGTTTATGGCTCTCAGATATGAAAATAGCTGGCGGAATGAAGAGGATTTCTTCATGCTGGCCTCTCTCCTTTGTTCGCGGAATTCATTAGCCAAGTAAGAGGGCGATGGGATCGGCTGAGCTCTTCATTTAGCATGTTCACTGGGTGGTTAGAGAAGACGAGAGACAAAATGGAGAGAGTGCTACCATCAAAGAAGTAGTATAAGAAAGAGGATGCGGAATACACGCAGTGGGGAAGAGAAGGAAGACTCAAAAATGTTCGAGTAGAGCAAAAACCATGGGTCTCGAAGCGAGACGCAACAATTTAGTTGAATGTCGTGAAAAATTAACGACAATTTGTTACTCGAAGATATTCAAAGAGTACTAAAGATGAAGCGACAGCCAAAATATCCAGAGAATTTCTTGAAAAGGATCGTTCTTTCAGGAAATGCTTAACCTATTTTCCGGTCACTCCCCATCAGTAATAGGAATGCGGCACTTGAAGTGAAGGAATTATTCCCGAGACAAAGATCCTGAAGGAAATAACGGGCAAACATGCGGGCAAGGACAATGCACGAGACCTTTTTCCAATATATATCCTCTGATGCCTACGAGATTCAGCGAATTAACGGCCCCGGGTAGCGGTTGCCTAAATCCGGGCCGCCCAATGGCTGTCTGATTCACTTTACGATCAAATTACATTGCGCGCACTCCCCGCATCGGCCCACAATGCACCCCGGATGCAAAAGGGACGAAAGAACGCGTACAGCAGCGAGGAAGACTCGACGGTCAGTCAGAGAAAGCGAGAGAGAGCATGGGAAATGGAGAGAGTGCGGTCAGAAAGAATCATGATCGAAGATTCCAAGACATTTTGTGTGCTCCGATTGAGGTTCGAGCATCCGGAGTCAAATAGAGGGCGGGGAGGGAGTGAATCAGAGACGGGGGCCGGGGGGTTGAAGTCCAGGTTCAGTCAACAATGTGTGGACATTTACGAAATTCCCAATCATAAATTTGGGACAGTTAAATAAGAAAAATTCGAAAATACGAGATAAATCCAGTGCGCGTAGACCAGGATACGAACGATGAAAAGGAAGCTACGAAATGATCCACAACAATTAGCCAGATCTGAAGTGGTCGCAATGACTAATCCGTCTCCTCATTTCGAGTACTCTTTCGTGATTTATTTTTGACTGGTAAAGTGGATAATGAGGAACCTCGCACCCTAGACGTGAAACTTGTTGAGTAGACTCGAGAATCTAAGGCGGAATAACAGAAATCGCAATAACAAAAATCGATGTAGCCCACCTAGGGCTACCAGAAACTGTAAAAATCTCATTTTTCTGTGCGGAAATCGGATGGAATTGTGCGATTCTTACGCGAACGCACTGATATGGGGTCAAATAAGAGGACGCAAAGTGCAATAATGAGGACTGAACCCAGACACCCACTCCATCTTCACTCACTTCCCTCACATTTTGGCCCGATCTCTCCCCTGCCCTGAGAATTCCGACCGCTCTCTCACTTTACAACGGTCTCTCGTCGGTTAGAGAATACGAGAGAGTAGTGGAAATGGAGAGAGCCGGTGCCATCAGATGCGGCCTGATGTAATGTTGGCTCGCGCCAGGGCAAGAGCAGCCCATAATCGTAAACAATGACCCGCTATTGGGCTCTGATGGGTTCAGCGGCTCATTTCAGGTGTAATTCCTTTATCGTAATTCGCACATTCACAGAATCCAGCAACCAACGACGATAATTGTATTTTTTAAAGCAAAGACGAGTTCGCATGAATGGCAACTTATTTCCCAAGCGTCTACATGCACTCTATGAAACATAGCCGAATCAACCACAATGGACCGCTGAGTATCGAAATAAATGGGCTGGAGAATGTAAGAATCGGTCGGACTACCCGCCCTCCTCTTCCTACTTCCTACTCCCTTGTTCCGGTCAATAGTTCCGGAGATTATAACTATCGAGCAGGGGTGCATGTTTCGATAGCTGGTGATCGAGTAGAGGTAAATATTCTCGAGTTCATTATAGATTGTTCAAATTCAACAACGTGATGTCATTGCAGAATGAGGCAAGGACGAGCTATTGAGCAGGTCGTGAAACTCAACTGGTTCACAGATGCCATTCTCAAAACCTAAAGATATAGAGCGAATGAAAATTTAATTCAAGTCTTTTAACCGATATTTGATTGTATACCTTGACATTGATGAGTTCGTAAATCTGTTACTGTGCGCGAACTATGGTGAATGGCAATTCTACCTTACATGTGCGAATTATTCTAGAATGAGTGTACCTGAGCTATTGAGCATGTAGTGAAACGCAACTCAGACAGTCATAGTCGGGGCAAGCTCAAAGCACAAAAAAATATGGAGCGACGTAGCGACGCGCGAGTCGTTTAAATGCATGCAAGAACAGTGGATGGGAGATGGGATGTCAGCGGATACCCAGAAGAAGAAGAAAGAATGAAGGCAGAGGATGGTCTGACGCTCTCCATTTCCCACGCTCTCTCACCTTCTCTGACTGACTATAGAGCATTGAGAAATGAGAGACGATTGTTCGACTGACAAGAAGTAAAGAAGAAGAAGAAGGAACAGCCGGAGCAAGAAATATGATACAACTCGGGCAAAAATGACTAGGAACTTTCTGGATTCGTAACTTGAACGCAGCTGTTGAGTTACAAGAGCTTCAGAAAAATCACAATAAAAAAAACAAGAAACCATTGCGAATAATTAATGAAAATGAACTGACCTGAACCAGCTTCTGAAAAGAGCCGACAACGAGAACAACACAACGAAATTTGTTTGAAAAAAATAGAAAAAGGTGTGATCGTTCAGCAATTTTGTCAATTATCCCACTTTGATTTCCGCCCATGTTTTATGATTTTTTTCAAATTAAGAAGACAATTAATATTTTTAAGTAAATAACTCACGTCCACTTCCGGACGAAATCTTTCTTCCGTAGCTGCCGAATGACGCCGTTGAGATCTTCTTGACGATTTCTCTGTCGGATCTCTGCAAAAATCAATATTTTTGTGTTTTTTTTTGTTTCATTCAGGTACGGTACATTTTCCCACGAATGGCATCCCCTATGCTACCGTAACCCATGGTCCTTTTTTGAACGAGAATTCAATGGAAATCATCAGTCCGCGCGACCTCTTTTATTCTTTCCCGCGTCCTAAATTCCCCCGCGACACCACTTATTGTTAGACGAGCGTCTCTCAATTCGGCATGATCTCTCATCGGGCAGCGCTAATGAGAGAGCACGCAAAAGAAGGAGAGTGCCGGAATTTATGCACTATCCATTCGCTCAATCCCCAACCGCAATATATCTGAAAATAATACGAAGAATAGAATAAGCGAATAGTCCCAGCCAGAAAGCTCTTAATTTTCAACAGCATTATGCTATTTTGTAATTCGAAATGGGGGTATTTGGTTAAATAGGAGTGCGAAATTTGGAATTATTTTGTATTTTAGTCCGACGAAACGGTTGTGGATTATCGTTTCTTATCCACTCAACTGGTTTTGTGGATGCAATGAAACTCATTCCATTTCCAAAATATTTAAGGCTATTAAAAATATAACGAAATATTAAAATAATGATTTACTAAGTGGTCGTCTTCTCTGAATGATAGCTCTAATCATTTCCTATTGAGGAAAGGAGGAACCTGCACTCCGTTGCTCATCAGGATCCTTCCATGGCGCAGTGAGTGCTTTCCTATCGCTATTGCCTTCTGTATGCCCCGTTACAAATGTCCACAAAAGTCTACATAAATCACCGCACATTCCAGTATTGATGAAACGATTTTAAATAGGTAAATGTAAAGATCAATATTTGATACCTGTACTCCATTGCTCATCAGTATCCTTCCATGGTGCAATGAGTGTTTTCTGGGAGGCCGAAAATCGTTCATTCCCTCCTCCTGCATCAAACTGTTGAGAAGACCACCGAATGCCATCTGCATTTAAATTATTTAAAAAAAAATTACTTTCACAAATATCAGGCTGATGTTTCAGTACAAATGCAGAAAATTCGAAAATACGGCGTTGAGAAACTGAAGGATCAACAAAATGACAAGGCATAGACCAGGGCTACGGCGCGAGCGATCATAGAAGCAGAACCGTAAAATAGCTTTGAAGGACTCTCCTATTTCGCGGAAACCTTTCCCGGCTATGAGGAAGTTTTTCAAGGAGTATAGAGGAAAGGCAAAGTAGAGGGTGAAATTGAGATGTCAAAAGAGAAGACGTGGATTAGGAAATAATGCAGACTTTGGGGGAAATGGAGCGGCGTCTGGGCTCTCTTCAATTTCTGTGCTCTCTCGCTTTCACTGAACAGTGAAATAGCATACAAAAAGATGGCCGAATTGGCAGCCGCGAATAAAGAGCGAATAAGACGCGGATATGGGGCTAGAGCGGAGGGAACAATGGAACTGGTCATGGGCAATTGGGCAGTGAATAAGAAGGTGGTGAAGAAATGAGTGACGATGGTGGGTTGCAGACTTTGAAGAAAAATGTTATATAAAATAGTAGAAATTTAGCATAAAACTACGGTAAAAATTTTGTAGAAGCCTAGTTGGATGCATATTAGAAAACAAGTAGTAACTTATTTGGAATTTATTAGAAAGTTAGTAGGATTCAAGTAGAAGCATAGTGGAAACATGCAAGAGTAATGCACGATTTTCAGCAGAAGCGCTGTATTTAGTAACTCATCAGCACTCAAAATGGAGCTCGCGAAGACAACATTCTCGAATTTGCGTAATTTTTAGGAGGCGTTTACTCGGGATTTGAGAGATGACACCTCTTCTATTTGAAAGTCAATGAGCTGTATGAGGATGGGGAAGAGGAAGGTGCGCACGGAGTAGGAATAGGAAGACTAACGCCTATTTACTTGTCTCGTAGGATGTTACTGTCTAGCTCGATCGCCAAGGCGAGAAGATATACCGATGAAACCATGAAATACACGGAAACTGCCAAATTTTCGCTTTGCCCCAGTTCCGAAAACTTGAGAAGGCGGAACGCGAACACACAAATCGTGAGCAATAAATAATAACCGGATAAACAAAAGTAAGTAGCGCCTTTGGAGAGCAGAAATGACGGCCGAAGCCGACAACTTTCTATTGCAAAACTGGTCCGTCGTTCAATCCGCTTTTGCAGTGATGGAAAATAAAGGCTAGCCTATTGTTCCTAGATTTTTCGAAATATCTTTCATTTGCATTCGGCCTCTTGAGGACAAAGATCCAGCGAACAATGCTGCAATCACGTTCACATCCATGATAGAATGATGGCATAGCAAAAACAGCAGTCAACCCGAGAAATGTTGCAACAAAGATAGAATGGAAGTCACTTCGCTCCCATTTTAGGAGACCCTTTTGGTCGCGCGAAATGGCACGTCTTGCAGAAGCAAGAAACAAGTGATGACACACGCATGTTCTTTGAGGCGGTGCAAGTGGCTCTCTTCATTCTTCATTGTCTCTCGCCCGTCAGAGAAGAGAGAAACTTCGCGGAAGATGAAGGAAAAGCTCATCCCAAGGAGTTGCAAGTGGGCCTCTCCTCATGCCGCAACGCCTCTTGCCCGTCACGGAATTCGAGAACCCGAGGAAAATGAGAGAAAAGGAAGCTGCGAAGAGGTCCAGGAAATTATGAGTCGCAAGGTCCTTAGAAGGTCCAAGCAACACGCGTTTTCCCTTGCTCATCGACCAAAAATTTCGCAGTAAATTGTTTAGAAATTGAAGCAGGAATTGAACGGCCCCTCGTGGGGGGGGGGGAAGTGAAATGAGCAGCAGCGATCAGGAATTATTGAGGATTAGATTCCAGCAAGAAATGGAGGGAAAGCAAAGTAGGAACATTAAAATTGCCACTTGCCAAAGAATAATGCGAAGGGTATTAAATTACACTACAGAAAATAAAGGAGGATAGATTGCGCGGAGCAAAGATGAAAATACGTGCGCAGATGACAGAAGAAAACAAAAGTTTCAAAGATACAGAGGGTGCATGACTAACGTACATCATTGCCGGAACTTTGAAGCCGGCAAAAAGCGTGGGCCAGTGGCAGCCGGGAATTAGTCAAAAGATAAAAGTTTGTCGATCAGAGCGGTGAGAGAGCACGTGAAATGAGGAGACGATATTGCGAACTCTATAAATAATAGGGTTGGCCGACTGCGAGTCGCATACTGCGAAACGTATCTAGTCAGTAGGGACCAGGGTGGATCCGGTTTCGAGTAATTTGTATTGTGTTTCGCCCCGAGGGAATCTTTGAAAGTTAGAAAGGGTTCAACGATCAGTTAGTTCATAGTATGCAGGCAATATTAGTCAATTGTGACCCCTCAAACCATGAATAATAACATCTGTGGTTAAAAAATAGATCAAAAAGAGCTTGAAATATTCCAGTTTCCCAGTAGCGGAGAGAGAAACACTTAGTGAACCCTGCAAACGTTTGTCGCTCCCGGGAGACTTTCGACAATGAAAAAGTGGGCTCGCTTTTCACATGGGCATTATCAGATCGGATGTGGCGGTGGCGTGACGTGCGGTCTCTCTAATGCTCATTGTCTCTAGCAGGTCAGAGAAGGCTAGAGAGCAGGCGAAATGCAGAGAGCGCAGGAGGGATAAGGCGGAGGCTAATGCATTGCCACATCACTTGATCAGTTTCTGATCATTTAGAAGGACGCCAGACATCGGGCAACAATAATGACAATAATATTTATGAAAAAATATTTATAAATTATGAAAATTCTGAGAAAATGATAGACATCAGTCACCATTGGTTGGCTATTTTCTTGCCTTAAGTGCGAATAGGTACATTATTATCACGCAATGAGACTGGGATGTATGGAATTGGCTTATGTACGAGTGAGAACCCAAATAAGACGGTAGGATGGGGGCAGTCCGACTCATAGTGATGAGAGAGTGCTCGGAATGAGGAGACAGATTCCCGACTCTGACAGTCCTAATCACACATTCTGATCGTCGATTTTACGCAAGAGGAAAACACAGATGTCGCAGCAAAAATGCGGGGGTATTTCGGTGCCGAGTCACTGGAGGAATGATAGATGGAGCACCTAACACGAGAATGAAAGTTATGAGGGGGGGGGGGAATTCCGAGATCTAAATTTAGGTAAAAACATCATTTGGATTGTGGTATCGAAGCGGATTGTCTTAACTGGATTACAGGGTCACTGAAGACGTGATAGTGATAGATGGACGCACAGCGTCAATAACAGCGATGTGCGACCAGTCCAAGTCGGGCCATCAAATATGCAGGGAATACGTTGACACAGCGCGATCTACTCCGATACTGTGGCTCGAAAAATGATGTCTGCGCATCTCAGGGAACAAAAACAAGTACAAAAGGACAGTGATCTCACTCAAAATCCGCAGGAAAAAAGCAGCGTAATTGAGTGAGAAATTTTACAGCATCGGAGAAACAATAGCGTCAGAGTTCCTTTGATTTTTAAAGATCCATCTTGTATCAATTTTCAGCAGCGGCAACAATAGTCTCCTACTAGTGAATCAAAGACCTCAATAAATTGCAGACAAAAATCAATTGAACGGGGAAAATAGCGAGAAAAGTTGCCGCACCAGACAATAGCATGAGAACAATCGCTGGGAAAGTTCTCGCGCAATTTCTTTTTCTGCGAGCTTGAGCTTCAATCGACCGTCACTCCTGAGCGCATACTATTCCCGTCAAGCGGTCGATAAAATAAGTACAGTATCACTTTCCGATTAGACAAAAAATGTATTTCTCTGAATGCGCAATCATCACTAGGCTTAGTGAGGATGATGAACAAGGGATACTGAAGAGAGCTCTGCGCTTTCCATCCCCCATCTCCCTGAGGAGATAACGGCGATTCAAGTGAAAACAATAAGGGTGGCTCACTACATTTCAGACTAGTCTGAGCCGCCGTCTCTTCATTTCGAAAGCTCTCTCGCCTCTCTGACCGGTGAGTGAGTGCGCGAAATGAGGAGACGGTCGCAATTTTTTTGAGCTCTATTCCAGACCGCTTGCGGAAGAAGAAACAAGGAAGAGACAAATAAGAATAACAAGTCAAGAGGCTGACCGCGAATCTTTCACAGCAGCATGAAGAAGGAAGTGATGAAATAAGTCAAACATTGGCGTTCAAAAACCTCCCGGATTGAGTGAAATATCAGGTTGCTTGCAAGATGTATGCCACTGGTTGTGGGTACTATTGAACCAGGCAATGTCGGCGTGGAATATTGCTTACTTTGAGACCAGCGAGGTTCACTACTGAAATAGAAAAGGTACCGTGTTACGGTCCCGAGCGAACGGTCCGCAAAGGAATTGCACAAATGCCAAGTGACGTTGACCAACAAAACCGGAAATATCGCTGAACCAAGCAGTCTGTAGGAGATACCTAGAGTGTCTCTGCAGTGCAACGATGCGACTTCTTATGGGTCTCCAGGAATGGGAAATGTTCAGGGGAAGAAGAGAGAGTTCGGTCCTGAGGCTCTGTGTGAGATCGCTGCAACTCGAGCGTAAAGGGTAGAGATTTTAAAGACCCTGTTTCGGGGGCTAGTGGTCTCATGCGCGATAGGCTTGCAGCTGAGCAATTTTAGGACCTAAACAATGCAGGAATGCCGAAACAACCGGACAGGAACTATGTCAGAGGACCTACTTTAAGAACATATAACTGAGAAAATGCACGTGCTTGAAGCACGGGTTCAAAGAATCGACGAAGCTTGAATTTCAACAACATTGGATCAAATTCGATACACGTAGTGAGTAAAAGGCTTTAGCGGTTGTGAGTGCTCTGAAATTTGGCACAACGATGTGAACGTACGGACCTACGGGAAAGGAATAAAAAAAGACGAATTGTGAGAATTTGTCAGTAAATTCTAAGCGAAAATATAACAACCGTAAATCCGACCTTCTTCCTGAAATTCCAAAGCACCTAACCTGACTCAGAAATGAGGAACGATTTATGCGTGGAAGTACAGGCGAGTGGACTTTTCTCTAGGAGAAGGAGGAAGCAATTGCAGAATATTCAGAGGTCCTGAAGGCTAGAGAAAGCGAGAGAGCACGCGAAACGGAGAGAGTCAGACGAAAATTCAGCGCTCGCTATCAGGAATGGCTCGCAAGGTCGTCGTAGAGTAGAGATGCTGAGTGTGACTCTCCTCATTTCGCATGTTCTCTCGCCTCGTAATGATTACCCCCAGCGACCTCATTCAATATTGGTTTCGTCTCCGCATTTTACGTTATCTTTCGTCATTCATAGCAGCAATAGAGCTTGACGAAATGAGAGAGTCTACTCGTCAGTAAGGGCTCTTGGGAACTGACGGTAGGTTTTGTAGCGAACAATCATGAGAAAAAATGAGCATTAATGACAGGAAAATCGAGCGAAATCTATTCGTGGTTATGACGAGAGTAAATCGAGTTATGGGGAGCAGACTAGTCACGGGAACTCCCATGCAGATTATCTGCCGCAGGCGTAACGAACTTGTCAGGGCGATTGCAAAACAACCGGACGTTGCAAGATTGGCGAAACTTTCAAAGACGTTTTGAACAAAGAAAAGGGCGCAGGCGACGATTCAATCTTTCAGTTATTTCCGTAATCGTGCAATTGTGTAAGAAATGAGACGTGAGAGGTCAGAGATCAAAGAAATGAGTATTTTCCCACACGTTCGATCCTTCCGACCTGAACACAACAGGTAAATGACTGATTTCACTTGGGACTGCGATGTAATGTTTGTGCGCACTACTGAAATGCAAACCTATGTTTTCCTAGGAAAAAAAATAATAAAAACAACCACGCTGCGCATCCTTAAATAGATGTAGTTTTGTGAAAGAGACTATGTACATAAATTTGCACTGAATATGACTTGGAATACCCGTGCTGGATCAGTAAAATAGCTTGAATTTCGAAATGAAGGCAATCGTTTCTTTATTTCTCACAACCGGACTAGAGAGGCGCGCGATTGTGCGGAATCAAGAATCGATTACATTCATTCCAAAATAATCAGACAAAACAACACTAAAAAAAATTTAAAAAAACAATTAAAAAACCTTCCAAACTAAGGCAATCCCACTTCCTCTATCCGTAAAAACGCCTGACTTTCAGAGATTCTTGGAAACAATCCTAGCAGATTGCGTGTAGTTCGGTCTCTAGACTGGGAAGCGAGGGTCTTATTTCTCTGACCGGTGAAAGACTACGCTAAAAAGGATACAAGGAGATCTATGCACCCTATCTGGGCTGGAAATAGTGGGCTACATGCAATCTATTCACTCAGCGTGTTCTCTCGCCAGTCAAGTCGCCAAGAGGGACGAGTAAACGAAGATGCCACGGTGCATTCTATACGATTAATGTGGGTAGGGTCAGGGGCATCGAGAGAACACTTGCAATGGAGAGACCAGGGGCTGCACCCCATTTTCGCAGGAAGAAGTGGGGGGGGGGGGGTTGCTGCTGGTCGCTGGGCTCCCTCTCTTTGCGCATCGTAAACGCCACTGTGCTCTATAAAAGTGTTACGAGCTACTGGGAAAACGGCCGAGCGATAGGGTGTGAGGGACTAGGGAGGACGAGAGAACACGCGAAATGAGGAGAGTCATGCTCGCCAAGCCATCTTCTAGTGTGTGAGGGAGTGTGATGCATCTGATGGGAAAACAGTCTCGAGAAACGTCCGGTTTGGTCGGAGATAAGAATTTAGAATTTGAATTATTCTTCGAATAGGAGACGGTGGTAAAAATACAGTTTACCGAAACGCTTAAAAGTGTGAAAGTATTTTTCTTGTCAATGTTAAGCGAATGTTAAGCGATTAGGAAATGAAAATGAAGAACTGTGAGTAACAATGAGATAAATTTAAAAACTTTTTTGTGAAATAAGTGCCTTTGCAAAGAAGTAATTGCTCCATGTGTGAATATTTTGCAGTAAGTAAACCAGGTGCACTCATAAGACATGGACTCAATAAAGCTCCGATTCTGATCGTGGGAGCAACAACAGAATGTCAGCGACAGTGGCAAAACCAAGGGAACGGAAACGCAGTGACTATGTTTCACCATATTGATCCAAGAGTTCAGCTAGTTCAGCTAGTTTTCCCATAGGTAGACGATAGTCAAAATCATGGTCGAATTGAAGCTGAAGATCCTTCCAAATTCTGCTTTCCTTCACGCAATTCGGAGCAAGACACGGAAAAGGATCTGATTTGGCAATGAGTCGTGACTCGCTTCCGAGAATTGCAGGCGTTCCTCCAATACAATATTCAGGAGGGGAGAAATCAACGCCGGTTTTGCGTTCCTAATGGTCAGACACAGAAGATCTTTCACAAATTTTGTTGCAGTCGTGTTTCAAACCTATTTCAACCCAAAAGTGCGAATAAATTTTCTTATTTTGTTCAGTATCAGGGAAAATCGAGAAGAGAGAGAATCTAAGAAGAGCGACTGTATAAAGGAAAGAAATAAGGGAATAAGGGCATCTAGTTATTAGAGAACCCCAAAAATACGACACACAAACCTCAGTAATGCACGTACCAGACCGAAAACAGTCTCTAAATAATGCAAATTTGACCGGCGTACAAAAGATTAGGGTAAAAAGGATACTTCAAAACTACTAACACAAATATTCTACTAATAAAGGAGAATGCTCACTCGCGTATTCTAAGGATCAACCATAGCAAAATCTCTTGATTTTTTAAGCGTCAACTTTTTTCAGAGGGAATCCTCTACGATCTCTCCGTCAGACAGCCATTTTCGGGGGCGCCTAATCAAATCAACGGAGTGATGGTCCGATAATTTGCTGTTGTGCCCCGCGCCGCAATGACGGTGTTCGAGAACCCTGGAGAGTGGGGTTGTCTCATGGTCTTTGAGCTTTCCGGAAATAGGTGAAGGCAAAAAAGTAAAGGTGTATGCACATCAGTCGAGTTTGGTACCGTATTTGGAGTGGTTCTATGTCCGGCATTACCCGACTGTCCAATGTTTTCTAGAGCAGGTAAATGCCCACTCATAAAACACTAAAGAAAAATTGCCTATAACAAGTGAGAAAACAGGGTTCACGTTTTCTGGTAAGACCAAACATAAGTCAGAATATGAAATGAGAAGGAGGAAGGAAAGTGTTGAGAGAAATGTGGAGATGTTGACCGGCGAGACGGCCACTCTCTCCATTTCACATGATCTCTAAGCGGTCAGACAGAGCGAGTGATAAGGCGAAATGGAGAGAGTAGTGTTCGCGCGGCTCGTTTGAGTGAACGGCCTAGCGTGACAAGCTTATGACAGGACAATAACGGGCGGGTTCTTTGGAAGAAGATGTAAAATGACTGGAACTGAAACATGACTGACGAAAAGAATAAAAAAGACCACGCAAACTATGAATCAACAACGAGTAGGTGCATTGAAAAAATGACTGGAAGTAGAAACCGACGATATACGAAGTAAGTAAATTGCCGCTGCGTAACAACAACAACTTTTTTTGTAATAAAATAAATGGAAATTGAAACAATGATGATATTGAGTATCAGCCAAGATACAACGCTCTACTGCGAAACAACAACAGGTCGGTTCATTGCCAGAACAAAGAATTGAAATGTGAACTATTTAACATTTTTCAGTGCTGCAATGAGTGATAATCTGCAAGATAAAGGGTAAACAGGATGAAAATGACTGTACGACGAGTGGTTCGACTATTGATACTATGGAGCGAATCGTACTTCTCGGAATATTCGTTCATGGAAGTAAATTACCGAACGAAGCATTGGTAGATTGACATCAGAAAATTCTTCCTGTTCTATGATTATTAGCCCAGTCAGCAAGCGTTTCTTGAATCGAATGCACCTGACAAGGCGATTCGTCCAGATATCATTAACCGTTTACCTTCGCGAACTTCTCCACTTTGACCATCAGATTAGAATTAGAATCCTTTTTCCTACAACTCCAATCGCGTTGACTTACTTCTGCTCATCCCACCTAGTACTCTTCTTTCCCATCAGACATTCTCTAGGTTGGGATCATGCTGCTCTTTTGCAATCTCCCACAGGAAGTCCGTAATGACCTCTTCCTCCACTATTTGATCACTATTTGACTTGAAGAACAAACGGTTTCATCGTCACGACTAAAATCCTTCTTAGGCCGAATCCTGCCCTCAAACAACGAATAAAATGAACCAAGACGGCAAAACGATATGACAACGGACGCCGAAATAGCGCAAGACACGGAAAAGCGCAAGCAATCGGCCTCGGGCCTTCAATTTCGGCCCCAAAAAGGTCCTTTCCGCCCTCACCCGCCCTATCGAGACCTCATTACATGGTTCTCAAGGAAAAAAGATGATTTCAGGAAACAGAAAGGTTGAGAATTGTACCTATTTGTTCCGTAGTAATGAAACAATCATTACGAAAAAATAATGATAGACAACTACCGAAATCTGTGAACAGGAAATAGGATTATCAATCGACCGTCACAATTAGTAGAAGAAATAGCATACTTGTGTTCAGTAGTATGATAGATAGTGGAGCTTTCAGGTATACTGGAACAGATTTTCCCACTATCAGCCGATTATTTCTCACGTTTTTAGACGGTAAAAAGACGAAATATCCGCGAAATGTTTCCCATAATCCAACAGCAAGTTTTGTTATTGTATTTTAAAATTATTTGATTTACCGTAGAGAACCGCACACTTTTGGCACTAATTTCGATCATCAGCCAAAATGAGGTAAAAAAGGAAGGGAACAGAAGGGGTCGAAAACAATCTACACTGAGCGACTCAAGAAAAGAGGAGCGTAATAAAGGCAACGACGGGTGGTAAGCAACTGTTGGAACAAAATTAGAACAAAAAGACTGGAGGGACCGCATGTTTTTCGATTAAAAATGGATAGAAAAAATAATACACATGGGGACTGTTCTGTAAGAACGCGGTACATAATAAAATAGAGATCAATTGAATCCGGTAGTTAGCTGTAATCGAACAGGTGGTAAATGGCTTTTCTCGTTTCTCTGTTCGAATGGAGAAATGAGTTCGAAATGCGGATAATCAAATCTAATACTAGGAAAAGATGAATTCATGTGGAGGCAAATTTGCAAGAATCCGAAGCTGTCGGGAGAAAAACTACCTAACGCACTGAAACCGGATATGTTCCGAACATGTGTCAGCAGTGTCAAATCAATCAAACCGTAGTGATCACAGGGGTCGGAAGTATTGTATTTCCGATCACAAGAATCGTAGGAATAGTAAAGACCCCTGGAATATTTTTTATCAAAGAATAAAAATAATGAGAATGCCTTCAATGCAACTGCTGCAACTGCAGAATCAAATTTACCGGGAATTAAGAATAAGCATGACTACATTTCGCGTAGAAAGAATGAGCATCACAAAAAACAGAAGTTTACAATACAAGTGCAAAATATTCTTTGCAAAACGCGTTGCATTAGCAATTTTTTTCATCACGAATCGTAACCAGAACCGTTTGCCACAATGAAACATATCAACTATAATCAACTCTGAAGAAAATTGAGTCCAAAATTTTTTGACCAAAATGCAATCGATTCTTATTCATACGTGCTCGCGGATTTGGATTAAAAATTACCTGTTCAATATACTTTGAAATTTAGAAAAAAAAATTGGGACTAGGTACCCTGCAAGCAGTCAATTAGCCAGTCCAACAAACCTTCCTTGATCCCTCTGTTCCTTCCCCTCCCTCATCCTCTCTTTCTCTGCTGTCTCCTCCTTACATGCACTCTCTCATCTGTTCTCTTACACAGCCTCTTTTGCTCTGTGATAGCCCCTAGGCGTGATGACCGCTTCACCTCTGAGACTCTCTTGCAAGAAAAGAGTGTATAGTGAGGAATTCGAGATGTTTTGCGCCCGCTTTTCATGAAAGGCAACACCGATTGCTGTGCTGACCGAAACGAAGCCTCTTGCTGTCTCGTTAAGGAATTCTGCGATATAAAGCGTACAATAAACTGTGCGTAAATTATCGTAACTGATGATCATTGTGGAAGTGAGACACAAAAGCATTCTGCAGCAAGTTTCTGAAATTGATTTTTTCTGGCCCCTGACTTGTCCAATCTAACCTAACTTCATGAGACGACTAATTTGCGTTTCCTTGATCAACGAGGTGTTTTGATGACCTGCCGCAGGCGTTTGTGAGATTCATACACTACCCTCTTCTCCCCTTTCTCCCCTCCCGCGTTCTCCCCCAGTTCCTGGAGTCCATCGTTTGGATCAGATATGCACGATATTGTCACGTATCCCTCTTTTCCCGATCCCCCTTCCATTTCTCCGGTCATCTGGATCATTTACTTTTGCATGCTCTCTCGTTTCTCTGGCACGCTAGGGATATTGAGAAGTCAATAGGATCGGTCACTTCACAGAAGAGTCCACTCACATAAAAATGATGATCATGGCCTCTCCGGATCTCACACACTCTATGACCACACCTCCCGAAGTATTGAAGGGCGGAAGAAACGGAAACGACTGCACAACGAGCGAATGAGCAAGATGCACTATAGTCAAAGGGACGCCGACTCAGCGAAAAATTAGCTTTTTATTATTCTAATAAGTGCGGGCGTGCACAATTAATTTTTTTGCGCAATTAATTTTCTTTTTAATTTTGTAATTGCTGCCTTTTGTTCGCTCTACGTTGAGATCGGGTGAACATGTCGTCACGGACTAGGGAAATGTGAGAAGGCCTTCAAACACTAGTGCAATTTTGACAAGAACGACGGGTCATTCAGAAAGGATCGAATTACATGAAGTACAAGAATCGAGAGTGTGTTGAAACGAAGAAATCGTAAAAGTCCACGCAAGATCTTCTTTCTCTTTCAAGCCCCTTTTCACACATCCCATTCTCTGCCCCGTTATGACCTATCCTCTCGAATGGGCGCGTCTCATCATTCCGCGTGCTCTTTCGCCACTCCGACTAGTGATAGTGCATTGTGAAATGAGTGGACAAGACGTTTGAAAAGGATGGCGCCCTCTTCAGTTCACATGGTCTCTAGGAGGCCAGGGAGAGGAGGGAAATGGAAGGATAAGGGTAAGAAAGACAAAGAAAGGCGGCGGCTGTTGCGTGTAGCGGCGTGGATTAGGGATCCCCTACGTAGGAGAGAACACGCTCATTTTTGAGCAACAAAACAAATATATAATTCAGAAGAAAAATGATTATTTTGCACAAGAAACTACGTCGATGACTTGTTTCTATTATAGTTACGTTTAAAAAAAGAGCAACGTGACAGATGCAGGACAACTAAATAGAAAAGAGTTGGCGAGGACTTTGAACGGTTCTCCGTACCTTCAAAATTTGACATTGGCCAACGATAGCTGGCTTGACCTTTACACTATGGCAGGTGCTCTACGAACTTTTTGATCTGCAATTGGATTGTCAGAATGCATAGCCGATTTGATTGCATAAGTCATAAAAAAGTGAGAGCGAACTAACATCTCAAATATCGGCTTAAAAATGAAGCAAAATTCTCAAGAAATGCGAAACTGTATGAGAAACACCCAAACTTCCAAACACAAAAATAGTATTCCTCTAATTCAATTGCAATTACGCAACGCAATCAGAGCAGGTAAGCGGAGTTCGGTCACCCGACACTCAAGAAGTAGCTGAAAACAGCGACTCTTCCCAGGATTCGAACGCACACGGGTAAATATGGCACAGTTTCCGATTCACTTTAGCCGGGGCCTTTTGAGGAGGAGCGGGCGTTGCCATTCAAGTGCCGCGAAAACTTCCGAGTTGAACGAATCGTCTCTCCATTGCTCATGCTCTCTCGTCACTCTGACCGACGAGAGAGCATGCGCAATGAAGAGAGGGATTGTTCATTCTGACTGCCTTACTTCCGCTGCATGGGCTAAGCCTTCCTAGCATTCGCAAGATTCGAGTCAAGGATCTGAGCGACAGAAGCAGAGATGCTTTGAAATATGGTGTGTAACTAAATACTCATAAATATATACGAAACGAACTTGACAGGTAGGAAAATTCAAAGAAGCTAACTAGCGCCAAAGAGGATTTCCGGGTGTGTAGGGTCCGCGAGCGTGTGTGGGGAAATATGTCGATACCATCCCAAGAGGCAGAGGATATCCATGAAATATGGGTTGTTTCTCAGGCCCAATCAAAAAACGCGAGCGTACAAAACTTCTACTCCTTGATCATTTAACAAACTACTGAACAATGCCTGATCATCAAGAGAACTGATCATGAAAATGGACATGGAAATGTCTTGAAAGGTTCTCTGTGGAAAAAATAGAACAAGAACAAAAGTCAGCTGTCGATATTCCTGATGAAAAACGGCATTCTGCAGCGTTTCCCACAGGAAAGGCGTCAACAATCGACAATCGCGGGAATATTTATCCGGAATAGAATAGAAACAGGAAATATTACCGGTGGTGACCTCGTAAGACAATTAGAAACTAGCAAACTAGCACCAACAAACGAATACTCTTCTAAATAAGAAGCCCGAGCAAAAGTTTCCATCGGGGTTGTTCAGGGTCATTACCCGAGCAACTAATCACACTAAATAGGTAAAGCTCACAAGTGGAAAGTCGGAAAATACCTGAGCAATGGACGATATTTACAACATAATCTGAGCGCCAACATGGCCTAAATTTCACATTCCGAGTGGTCCAACAATTCTAGTTTGTTTTTTTTTAAGTCAGACAATCGATATCTCTAATCTCCGAAGATGTTGGGATTGACGCGTTGGTACTCCTGGAAGCAGTCGCGGATGACGCGGAAGACCTGTAATCAGTTGATTGGTTCAAGATTTTTTCGTGAGATCGATACGGATATGTTTCATAATCAATACAAGCGCAACGTCACACAGAATTATCTAATTAGTATAGCCGAATAAGCAAGAAAAAAACTAACCTGTAGACAGGGCAGATAGTCCAGAACGTTGGCAGGGGTGTCCTGAAATCGATCATAAAATATGGATATTTTAGGTATTAATAATCTTTTGGATGTTACAGGCGTTGATTACTATATCAGCACAAAATACATTTGACATAGCACGGCTACTTTAAACATCCAGAAAGGGCAGACCTCGAGCACGCCTTTGGGTGCTACAGAAGGGTGAGAACGAGGATCCCTGGGACGAGCCCAGATCAAATTATCCAATCTGATGGGTTTTGCAGAAAGGAAGATTACTCATAAGATCTTCTCAGATCAAGGCAAGACAGAAATGGAAGGCAACCTTGTGCGTATTGCAGAACGGCAGGCATTTGCCACCCAGGAACGAGCCCAGACCGCCCCTCACGCAGCACTCGTTGTGGTCGGCCTGAATTTTTTTTTAAAATTTTTTTTCAAAATTAATATTTTTTATCAATGTATTATTGCCATTCGAATTGTTTAGCGATTTTTTTGTTGTTGCTGTTCACGAATACGTTTAACCGAACGGTGATTAGTTGGAATGAGAAGTACTGTTGATTTGCCTTCTGCAGAAATTGCAAAAAAATTATAAAAATAGAACACACAAATAATAATTAGCAACCTTTGTGGACGCGCAGTCGAAGGCCTTGCCCATCTGGTCGCCCGGGCACTGCGCAGTCAGAAATGCGCTCACGAGCTGAAAACATAATTGTTTAATGTCACGTTAATTTCGAATGAACTAATCGATCCATCTTGATATTATGTTGAATGAAAAACATTGGGAACTGGTAATCTATCAGTAGGATGAGTCATTTCCCACGACGATCACTCGCTTCTCTAATCGGCATGAGATTATTGTAAAGTGAGATTGTCGGATGATGATTGTTCCGCCAGATACTCACCGTCTTATCATTAAAGCTGTCAAAGTTGCACAGATTCTGGCAGATGGGGTTCACGCCCTGCTTGCGACAGCACGAATCCAGCTTCTGATTGGGCGACAGGGCCGAGCGCGGGCGGGATACCGTTACCTGCAGGGGGATACTGTAGATTAGATTACGGTAAACACTTATTACAGGAGACGGACTTGTACACGTGCACTGTTTCTCAGTGATGCTGACAAGAGACTGTACGCGTGCTAATTCGAAAGATTGAAATGATACGTACGTTTCGGAGAATGGTAAAGCTAATTCCCTCCAGCTTTTTAGTGAACAGTCGGCATTCAGTATGTTAGAAAAATCACAATAATGTATTGTGCTAGCGATCGAAGTTTCTTTGCTGCTTGTTCATGAATAAACGAAGCACATATTTGCTCACTTCGAGACCCAACTTACACTATGCACCGGCACCGGCTGTTTTGTCGGGGCGAAGGCGGGAGGTGGTTGTTGCGGGGGAGGAGGAGGTGGCGTGAAGAGGTCAAGCGGGTTGGGAAGGGCGAGGGGTGGCTGGAAAACATCGCTTTTTATGTGTTGAAATATTATTCTCCAGCGCAATTTTATGATAATGTTAGCGTTTACTCGGGGCATAAAGACAGACATTCCTTAACCTTCAGTGCGGCTTGGCAAGAAATGTTCGCCCAAACGGGGTTTTATTCCAATTTGTGGTACGAAATCAGAGACTAAAGTTAACCTGCGGTCGCTGGAAGGGCGGCGGTTGCGTGGTCGTAGGCAGGAATCCGAAGGGCGCATGTGGAGGAGGCGGTTGAGAGATGAGTGTGGGAGCTGGGGCGATCTAAATGCGGGTACATATTTGACTTTAAAATTTGCAATCTGCATCATCTTTCACTCACGTTTTGCCATTTGATCAGGTATGTTTCAGATTTCGGCTAAAAGTAACAGATTCACTGCGTGTCAGTCACACTGTCCAGTTGTGTGAAAAAAATAATAACAAAAATCAAATATGTGATAAAGTGATAAAAATATATCACTCGCCTCCCTCCTCAGATGCGCCGGCTGCTGGAAGGGCTGTCCCGGTCCGTTGTAGAAGGCATTGGTGGTGGGCGGAGGGAAGAAGGGAGGAGGCTGCAATGGTATCGAAATAGTGATTATACACTCAATTATTATAACCACAAAAGGTGACAATTCAATTCGAAAGTGTCTCAAGCTAACGATTGGAAAGTATTTTATAAAATTGTTGCTTACAGTCGTGAATTGCTGCTGTTGCTGCGACTGCTGCGTGCTCTCCCGCTCTTCTTGCTGCCCAGTGAAGCTTAATAATATTGATTATTAATTATAATATTCGACACAAAATTCAATCCGAATAAAACAAAGACTACGAACCGCTGAGTGTTCCTGTCGACGAAGGAGTTGGGGAAGAAGGGCTGCTGGCTTGTCTGAAATATTTTACGTTTTGCATTTTCGATTATGTTTCGGTGATACAATTTACATGGTCAAAACTCTTCATTTCAATTAGTCGCAGGAACGCCGTTAAAAAAACAAAAAAAATTTCAAATGTTGTCCGCCAAATCATACCTGCAATTGCCTGAACTGCTCTTGTTGTCGTAATTGTTGTTGCTGTTGTTGCTGCAATTGCTGCTGCTGCAGCTGCTGTGGAGTGAGGAAGAAGGGCTGAGCGGAAAACTGCTGTTGTTGCTGAATAATAATTGTTAAAATTATAATGTTTATTTAACTTTATTGCACAGCGAGTGAACGAGCTATTGCATGTTCCAACATTATCTGAATATGGGAAAGTAGTGAAACTTATCGCAAACTTTCGCGTTATATAAAAAGTTATTCTTCAGAAGGAAATCATCATAATATGCTGTAGTGTTGAAAGTATGCATACCTGCCCAAACTGCGGAAACTGCTGCTGTTGTTGCTGCTGCTCATAAGGGGGGAATCGTGCGAAGAAGTTTCTCAGTCGATTTGATGGCTTCTCGAAGTTCTCGCCCGTTTCGTCGATGGCAAACGCGGTGGGGGGAATAGAGCTGAAGATAGGGTAATGATTGTTGGGGAAACATTGGCGATAGCTGGGGTTTTGACAAGTTACCCGTTGTGAGTTGGTGCTGTGGTGAACCAGCTTCGGTTAAGTTTCGATGTTTAGACTGGCAAAGACAAAAACAATTTTTTTTAAATTTAACCGTTTCTGCTCCTCCTCAAAGTCAAACGGTGAGGCCGGAGGTGGTGCGTAGAAGACGTCGGGATCGGACATCATTTCTGATTGGATATTAAATTAAGTTTGCATTTGATGCTCAAATACAACATAGGGAACTACAATGATCGAAGGTGTTCATCCAATAAGTTTATTTCAGTATCGCAGTTCAAACCGATTCGGGCCGGGTTCGGCAGCGGGATGGGTCGGCCGGGTTGTCTGTTTCTCGTGAAGGCTCCGCCTACGGTGGTCGGTCGGAAGGGGCGCTTCAATAATAAGTTCATTTTTTTCGAAACTTAATAAAGTAATTTCGGAAAAAATAAAAGAAAAAAGTCAATTTCTCACCCGATTCTGCTCATTGTACCGCGCGGCCAGATAGTTGGCCCAGGCGACCTCGTCTGAAGAGCATTTTTGGTGAATTATTTAAATATTTTTAACGACATCAGCAACCAAACTATGGCACACCGAGTTTTTATCACTTTCAAATCTTGGTGAAACGTATCCAGAAAATATTTGATCTCGTGAAATGGAAAGTAGCGAGCGAATGAATTTTCCAGTGCGTATTCATGATGGCTGGAATTCAGCGAATGGTAGAGGTGGTTTTCAAAGGGGTAAAACAAGACAAATCTGCTCACCAGGATTTCTCAGATCCGGTGTGAACAGCTGATCGGATGGGAATTGGGCGCGGAAGGGCGATTGCACGGCTTGAGGGAAGCCTGAATGTACGTACGATTTTATAAAGTTCGAAATACGAGTAATCGTCCTTTCATTTTGCACACTCACTCGCCTCTCTGACCGGTGAGCTAGTATTTTATTCAGAGAACGTCTAGATAATTCAAACGCCAATTCTATACATATATTTGAACCTTTTCCCTCACAACAACCAACCCGTGTTCATTTTCAAAAAGTTGAATGAAGACTAACCAACTGCTTGCTGTTGCCCAAGCAAAAACTGTTGTTGCTGCTGCAATTGTTGTTGTCGTTGCTGTTCTTCTTGGAATTGTTGTTGTTGTTGTTGTTGTTGTTGTTGTTGTTGTTGTTGCTGCTGCTGCTGCTGCTGTTGTTGTTCCTGGAAGAGTTGCTGCTGTTGGTGAGCCCTTTGCTGCTGCAGCTGCTGCTGCTGACTCGGTTGTGGCGAAGCGATGCCGAACTGTAATTATTCTCATGGATTGATGTATTATTACAACCGGATGGTCTGGCACTATTGGCAACATAGTAGTATTGATTCGAGTTATTTCGACACTTTGAAACTTATCCAATTTCCTCGTGGGCAAAAATTACATATTGTGCTGCAACTCAATTTCTTCGTTCCGATCGATCAGCGTGACAAGAGAGCACTCGCAATGAGGAATCAAGTTCACAGGCTTACCTGCAACGGACTGGACCGCGCCGCTAGCGGAAGAGCAGTGGGCGCAGCGGAGAGATCACGAGGAGGAGCGACGAGCGAGGAGGGTTGGTGACCGACACTGAAGAATTGGATATTATGAAGAAGAATTACAGTAAGCTAAATGATTGCCGCTTAGCGGTTTCGCATGGAAATGGAGAGGGTGTGTGAGGTCGAATGATCATCGTCAAGATGGCGAAAGAAACCTAGGAAAATCGGTCCTTCTAAGAGAAACGCGATAGAACAATTTTTTTTCTAATGTACACGAGAATACAATTGGTACAGCTTGTCGAATACGTATTTTCGAATCATCGTGAAACGCATTCGAGCGAGATCCGATAATCGATTCATAATTGAAGCGCGAGTGGTGAATGTGCGAATTGAAGAGACTATTTACCCATATTCCGAACTATCTTATCGACTCACACAGGAGACGCGATCATTCTCGCCCGCACGACCGGCTTGGCTTCCGCCGGATAGCGCTGCTCCTCGCGACGCAGTGATCTGCCTGGAAATTAGACGTCGAAATACGCGTGATCGTCTCTTCGTTTAGCACATTCTCACGTCGGTCAGAGTGACAAGGGAGTGCGCGAAATGAAGAGACGATTACCCGTATTTCGAGCTCCACTGGAAATTAACGAATTTACTCCATTTCGTTGAGCCAGTTCTGTTATGCCAATTTACCGATGCAAGTTTTTTTTGAGGGTGTCTCATTGGAATTGGAAGTACAAGAGTTTCCTCATGAGATTCATTTAGCAATTCTTTCTCCAGACTGATTTGAATTGTGGAATTCATCGAAAGTGACGTCATCTTACCCGCCACAAATTGTCGAATCTGCTGGGTGTCGTTGCGAGGAGGTGGACCAGACTGAAATTGCAATAATGGTTGTAGCCTTACCCTAGTTTTTGTATCGTTTTTAGAAATGAAAAGGACATGCAGATTTGTTTCAAAATTGAATGAAATGCACGATGTGGGATATATTTGCGATTCGATTCACTTATTCGGTTTCACACACTTAAAATCATATTTCACTCAAATCAAAAAATACGCAACTTTTCGGCCAAATATTGAATTCAGAGCAAGCAGAATATTTTTGAAAAATCGAGCTCGAAAATATATGTTTTAAATAATAAAAAAAAGACTATTAAAAGAATATGAATAATTAATAATTAATTAAAAAAATATTTTAAAAAATCAGAAGTCATGTGCATGACATCGCAGACTGCTTTGATAAGGTGCTGTATATTATCGCTTTTATCGACTAGTGACAAAGGCGCGTTGTCGTTTCTGCTTCACACTCAAATGGCTATTTTTGTCGTAATTTCGCATATTTTCGCTTCCACTTTTCTCTAGTCGATTCGGTATCGCGAGGCTCATACAGGGGAAGGTTACTTACCTCCTATAAACGTGTTCCGCTCGCTTTTTTCCTGCTCATTGTTGCAATTTAAATCCATCCTAGCATTTGCCATACCCCATCCATCCTAGCATTTGGAATTGCAGTCCCTCTGGCCCCGCTCAACCCTTCCTTGATTGGCTTCTGATCAGACTTCATTCAACCAGAGCGAGAGAGCATGTAAAATGGAGAGAGTCAGGTCACTTCCCCGCTGGCCTCTCCCTGCCCGCCTCTCGATCGGACGCGCCCAGCCCCCTCTTCCTCCCTCTGATCTACCTTCCCTTTCCTTCTCGCCTCATTCGATCGACCAACGGCCCTTCTTCTCTACTAGACCTGCCTTTTTTCCTTGTTTATGATGCCTTTGTCGCGTTCTCTCTCATAATTTAGCCTTTTCGCGCTTATGTTTTGTCTATTTACCACTCCTTTTCTCCCTTTATCGTCTGTTCAACCTGAGCGAATTCTTCCACGATCCTCTTCTGCCTTTCACGGAGTTATTTTCGCAACTTTCTCAATATCTTGCCGCTTATTTTGTTGTTTTTCGCGATGGTTTTGCTTTTTTTCTCGATAAAAGTTTCGCTAAATACATGCATACTTTCAGATGGCTGCCGTTTTCATTGTTCTATAGGAGCGCGAGGCCCAAGGCCCAGGAGTTGCTGCCAGCAACAACAACAACCCGGAAGAGATCAAAGATCTACCCCCGGACCGGACTCGGCTCGATCAAGGTAAGTGTTTGGCTCCCGTTGTGTCTTCTCGGAAATCTGTCAGCGAGGTTAGAAGTTGGGTTCTTTAAATGATAACGATTTTACGGGCTTGCTACGAGTGAGGGAACATAGCAAGCCCGTAAAGGGACACCATAGTTAGAAGGGCCCAAGTATCTTTGCCAGTTTGTGTATACCCGAACTTGTTTATAAGCGAAAAAGTTAGAAACCAGAAGATGGGTCGTTCAGGACTCATCGGCGAGCGAGAGCGACCACTCGACTACGCGGACGCGCAGAGACGCCCCCGAGACTCAGTGGTGGGCATTTATCATGAAGTCGCTTGAAAATCTATTCAACCTTGCTATGTTTTTATAATCCGCGCCTCAGATTTGTTCATCTTAGTGGCATTATAGTTAGATCCACGAGAAACAGGGGTTTGCGCTTATATTATGACGTCATCATTTTGAAAATGGATGTAAATCATGTACAGTCTGGGTCCTACCGTACCTCCTGAATGGTTACCGTAGCCATGGTGAACGTGGGCACGGTGGTTGTAGGGACGCCAACGCTATCGAAGGGGTGCCTGACAGAGATCGACAATTTATTGAGGTACTGTAGCTTCATCAACGCATACTTATTCTCATAGTAATGCTGTGAGTTTGTAAATATTATTCGATTACCGTACCTTCTGGTAGCCGCTCGCCGTTCTGAGGGTGTTGCAATGGTGGTGCGCCTGCAATTATTGATTATATCCACTATCAATTTTCTAATCGAAGCTTTGTTTATTTTAACTTCTTTCTCCGAATGATATTGCAATCATTTCCGTCAGGAACTTTTCATGCATGTGTGAAACATTGGTCTTCCTATTCTAACGTTGACGGATTATTTTTCGTAAAGATAACGTAAAGGTAAAGATTTCTAGCAGCGCTTTTTAACTTCTCCTCCTTCTCGAGTCAGAGAACAGTTCCAATGGCTCAGAGCAGTTACTCATTTATTGTTCCCTTCTGCCCGGGGCCATTTATGATGCAAGTCATATTAGGTGAGTCAGCACAGTTTGCTATGAATCGAGATCATTTCATCATCAATGTTGTAGGTATAGGGTTGGGTTACTTCTTATTTTGCAAGAAAAGGAAAGAGTTTTTAATTTGCATAATATATCTCTGATAATCGATACCACTAGTTGCGAGATGTCTTGATGCATTTGAGAATCGTAGCTGTTCCTGTGGAAGCGGTGTACTTATTTACGGATACACTTACTCCGGCGGTTGTGTGACGAAGAATGGGTCCGCAATCTGGGCGAGTACTGATTGTCCCTTGGTGGCGAGGAAGTGTTCGTAGACTGGAAAGATCAAAGATCAAATTCTGAAGATCAGAGATCAGATTCAATGGATAAAAGATCAGTGTTAGTACAGATTTCTTATCTGCACTTTAACTCAAGGAGGGTTTTGCATTGAAAAGAAAAGGTCAACAGATCAAAGATCAACGATCGATAAGCTATTTTCGGAATGAAACTCACTCTTGAACGCCTCATCATTAGTCTCCTTCGAGTTGGCGTTGATGAACGCCGTCTTAGTGAGGACTCTGAAGATATTTTTATTGTGAAGCGCTTTTCAATTCAATCGCTATGGACCGAAACTAGAGCTCAGCACAATCTATGAATAGGTTTTTTTGTTGTTCCACAACATGTGGTTCGTATTGCATTTTTAGTGAAATTTGGGAAAAGCCTGCGTGAAGCATATTCGAGATGTAAATTGCAAACATGATTTTGTTAGCACGATCACGTACCTGCTACCTTCTACCGGCGCAAAGATGACGTTGGGCAGCTCGCGATGCTTTCGGGTGTGGTCTGCAGTCATAGATATTCATCCATTTCTACCGATAAATCTGTTCACGCACTAGATTTTGAATATATTCCGTGTATTGCAACAATCATGCATAGTGTTCCAACGGACATCATGTCGATTACGGTCGCATTTGCTGTGGTTCTCACCTCGCAACCGCACCGTGCGCGATGGTACGATCAGTCTTGAAGATGGGGTCGGCACGTCCCGGCCGCCCTGGACTAGTGTGAAGTCGACCTGCATAATACTTGACTTGCTCGTTCTGGAGATTGATCTTTGATCTTTGAACAACTTATCTGGATCTTTTCTCGCGGTTTCCCTGATCTCTTAGTGTTTGCATGATGTAATAACAGTTCTCGCACATCTATTGAGGATCACCTCATTCTACTCATTTTTGAGACGCTACGGCATAACTCAAGTCGGCTAACCCCCAAAATTTCTTGCTATCCTTTCCCTTTTTTAGCCTAGATGAGATCACTTGCAACCGTAGTAGCACATAACCTTGAGTCCCGTCGTGCATATTAGTCTAATTCGCGATTGAGGAAGGGAATAAGGAAGAAGAATGGGGAAATCGAAGCGAAGCCCCCCAAGGTGCGCGGACGGCTTTTCAACTGTCCGACCGATGAGGAGCGACTCTCACTTTCGAAGATCGAAAGACCGATACGGGACATAGTATACTTTTGTGCGTTTGCAAGATCTGTGAGAAGGTTAGCATTGCGCGATGGTACGTGAAAGATAACATAACTGCGAATGAAGGAAATGTACTGGAAAATGAGGAAAGATCAAAATTAACTGACCTGAGCATGAACTACAGCTAGCAATAACGTGGAGGCGACTAGGACAGTCATGATGAAAATGCGAAAAACGAAGGCCAATTCCTGCCGCTTAGCAATTCATTTTTGAGATTGGGATGGAGCCTGAAATTAATTTTAGTTCATGAAGTCATGAAACGATATGGACAAAGCGTAACAGAGAACTTGCGCGAGCGCGAGCGCTATTGGGCAATGACTGGTGGTTAGGTGGCTATTATAATTCGCGTATGGGTTTCGAGGAGGGGCGAGGTAAAGGGAGGAGGGAGGGAGTATTGGCCCATTGAGTAAGATCGGTTAGACGAGGTGAGACACAAGTGGAAAGCAAGAGACCGAAACGATTGCTCAAAGGCAGGGCGAGGAATGCTGCCAAAACTTGTGGAGAAATCGAAACTGGCCGCAAGAGTTTGGCAAGGAGTTCGCGCCCTCAGTGAAAACAAGACGAGAATGGCAGAGGTGGCACGGGGTTATAACCCGAAATTTCTTAGCATCTCGGGAACTGGAGCAAGCACGTTTAGGGAGGCAATCTATTAGAGAACAAAAGTTCTTGTCATGATTGCAAAAACATGGTTGTAAACGTTAGCGGATCTGATTCTGCGCAATCCAGAATGGAGCTGTAAAATCGGTCGGCTCAATTTGCGAATCTACGAGCTATGAAGAAGTGAATTCTTCATCCTCTTCATCCCATAGTCTAGAATCCGTATTTAAAAAAGTCTAAACAGCTCTTGGTTGTGTGTTTTTGTGAGATCGTGCAATCTAGAACGGAACTGTAAATTCAGTTACTTCTCTCGAGCTCTCTCATCACTATGGTTGTAGAAAGATTACGAGCGGTGAAAAAAAGGATTCTCCATCCTTTTACGAACCTAATCCCGAACGCGGTGGTCCAAGCAGCTCAAGGCTGTGGTTTCATGGACCCCAGACAGGGGCCCTTTGTCACGTAGGTTTACACTCGTAAATACTCGAGAATGTGAGATGGCACAATGAGTTGCGGGGTGAAAGGGCGTTTCAAGTGTGGCGGTGGATGAGTAATACCGATGCCGAGGGCGTTTTTACAAGTGAAATGCGGCGACAATGAAGATGACCAGGCGCAGTGAGTAACGAAAAGGGACGGCTGTGATGGCGAGATGTGTAAAATGAATAAAATGCGCTGACAAGAATGAGTCAAAACGTTAAAAGAAGCCGGAGATCGGGGCAGATTCCCTGGCCGCTGCGCACAAAACAATCAGCAAGTAACAATTAGAGGCGATGGATGAACTGTGATGATGGATCTAGCCAGCACAGCGAGGTGTCGCGAGGAGCTACAGCGAGAAAGAACAAGAAACGTGTGGGTGTTAAGAAAGAAAGAAGAAAAGAACAATGATTACTCTCTGGAGTGTGAGAATCACAATGATCGCATTGAACAATCAGGAGGGAAACAACATAAATGTTAATTGTAAGCAATCGTGCTTTGTTTTGAAGCGTGAAGAAAACAGACGAAATCCTCGCGATAAGTTCTAGGAGAATAGCCCAGTGATCAAATATCAACTATTAGCCTATATCGATCACACACGATCGATATGCTCAGCACAAACGCCAATGCTCAAGGTGGCACATCAATTGATAACGCGCACGGCTTTGTTTCTTACTGTCTAATCCGCCCACATTCCAAATCATCACTTTTGGGCAGCAGCACAATTCCAATTCGCGCAATGGCCAGCAAAAACGGGATTTTCCATCCACCCTCACCGCTCCCCGTTTTGCCAATAACAAATGAAGAACTCATAATTTTGGATGACCATTAGCCAAGTCGCGTGGATGCTAATCTACCGTGAAAATTAATTCATAATGGGATTTTTCGGGCGCCTTGAAATACCAAATCGGAAGAATGCAATGAAATGGTGCCGGCATGGCGCAACCTTGTGCCGATGTGTTATGATGAGCAGAGGTTGCAATGGGCCCAAAAGGAAACGAGAACTGTTCTAACTGGTAGAGATTGGGTAGTAAGAAGAGACCAGTGCATAATACCCTCGAGAAGGAAAGGATAGGCGCGTCTGTGACCGGAGAGAGATTGCGTATTGTGTGTACAGCGTAAGTGGGGTTCGTTTTTGCCCTCGAGATGGTTGAAATGGAGAGTTTGCGCATACAACGGCGTGCCCTTGAGGCATGGAAGCAAAACAAGATGACGAGAACGGAAAAGACATTGAATGATTGATTTATGGAGAATGGCGATCGGAAATCTCGGTCATAATGTTCAATTATGAGCATTGTTGACAGGAAAAAATGGCATTGAACAGGTTATGGATGCAAAACAGTTAACTATGAGTAATGGTATTTAATGAATTTTTAGTCACAGGGCTGCAAAAATTAGTCTCTGCACAAGGATCAAATGCTTCATCATGAAAGCGCTAGTTTTGAATAGTGAAAATAGATCGCGAGAACACGTACTGCAATCCCGTCAAGACTGGTATTCTTCCCCAAGTCAGCGGCACCTTTGTGTTGCATCCCCACGGAACACCGGGGGGAGACATAGATACGTATCGTTTACAAGGTGTACATGCACCACCAGCTGCACACATTCACGCGCCCTCCGCCGGGGCGGTTTTCTCCCTCCCGAAGGGTGTGTAGGAGTATAGTATAAGCGAGGGAGTACTCTCCTCGTTCTGCACACTATCTTAGCCGCACTGACCGATTAATGACCACACGCGCGGGGCCAGTACTCAGGAACGAAAGTGAGGGAGGAGAAGCAGAAGGAGCCTCCTAATAATAGTACTCAAAAAGTGCGCGCGAGCGAGGAGCGAGCCACTGGTCAGTGCGTGTGTGGAGTGGCTCGTAAGTGTGAGCGAACATCCGGAAACCTTGGTGAGGATGTAATATGCAAGCGTGGTCGGAAGGAGGTAGAGAGAAAGTGAATCGAGTATGGGTTTGCGAATAAGATTATCAGTCTCCAGAGAGCAAAAGTGGCGTCCCTTCATTACATATGTTTATCAGCGAAATCCAAGCAAAGAATTGAAATTCTAATTCTAATTCTATTACAAACCAAAACGGTATCGAACGAAAAACTATTCACAGACTAAGAGGAAGCATTAAAACATTAGGTTTCGGTGTCCTTCGAAAATGAATCAAATGCGCTTCTGACCTTGGATCTTGCCAGCGAAAGGTTCAGAGTTGTCACACTAAGTTAGCCAGTGAGGTAGCACGCAATACTTCAGGATCAGTTTAAGTTAGAAAGTATGCCGAATATGATGACATTGGCACAAGCTAGAGCCAAAAAGGTGAAGTGAAAGTGAAATGAGATTGTGGGCCGAAGGATTGAAAAGGGACAATGATCGGGCACTCTCTCGAATTCCCATGATCTCTCGTCATCTCTGATCAGCGAGAGAGTGGGTCCGATGAAGAGAATCATCTCAGGATTGAAATGGGGACGAAATGTGGTTAGGAAGTCCGAAACGAGGTGCACTGATAGGGTGGGTATCATCAATAGGCAATCGGTTCGACTACACTGGACGTCTTCAAGCTGTTGATGGCGACATTTTAGGGCAGCTAGATCGTGAAAAAAAACGTGGGCTTAGCAGTAATACACGAAAGCATCCGATCAATGTACTAATCAAGCAATAGCACTGTTGCAAACTCAACCCCGAGGTCCATTGAGATTTCTTGCATGGCCCTTCATAATTAGTAGTTTACCGAACGCAAGGCTGCCCCGCGCAAGTTGTAATACATCTGCATCTATCGCTGTTCATCGGAACAACCATGGAGCTAGGAGTAATCACGATTTCTTCATCCTGTCATTGGCGAAGCTGGAATAGGTGATCATAATTGTGTGTTTTTGTCCGAAACTGTGAAAGTTCCTGGTCTCTGACAGTTCCCTGAGAAAGCAACTTTGTCCCCTTTCCACATGTCGTTTGTTGTTCAAACTTTCGCTCTCTTGTCTTAGATCGAATCTCGTCCCCCCCCCTCCCCAATTGGCTTTATGGCACTTCAATATCTCTTTCTCTTTATTTCTCTGGAGTCTCTCCAGTTTACACTATCTCTCCGCCAGCAACTATTCCTCTAGAAAATCTCTCATTTTGCGCACTATTTAGCGGATAGGGAAAGGGATAGATAAAGATTGATAGGCGTAAACAGAATTCGCTTTCGATTGAAAAGATCGCGTAGAGTGTAGTCAACATTGAGACAGTCCGAGATAGAAAGACATTCTCCTTTTCTCGACCATCAGAGAAAGCGAGAGATCAGGCAAAACGAAGAGAGTTAGAGAAAGAATCTCTTCCATTGCAGATCACGAGAGGGATGGTCTTCTTCTCTCTCAAGGCGCTCTACCCGACGCCCACCATGGCTCAGTGTGAACAGATTTCTTTTTTTCCAATTTCTCTAACTGCTAATTAGTGCATCGTTTGATGATTTTGAACTCGTTGTTTTGCATCATTCTCAGCATCCTCTCTTTTCCAGCAGGTAGATTTAGCGAACAAATGAGATTCGTTCTTGTTGATGCCTGTTGCTTTTTCCTTTCTCTTTATTGATCAGATAAGATCAGTTATTGACCAAAGTTAAAAGATCAAAGATCATCCTTTCACAGCCGCTCGTGCGATGGCGGCCGCTGCCTTCCCGGACGACGTCGTGCAGCTGCTCAAGCAGCTGATGAGCATCCCCTCGAATACGGGAGAAGAGGGTGAGATATCTGACTCGCTACCACTCTCTAGGATGGCTTTTATTGCACTTTGCACTAACAACATTACTTTTTCTGCGTTTTGATCTCGCGAGCAGGATGAGCTGTGCTAAAACATCTGCGAGCTGAGAGCTTATTTCGTTAGGGGTGCGCGAATAACTTTGATCGATGACTAATTGCTAGGGTCTACACTTACTAGTGGGATTGATTGGTTATTGATCGCAAGAGAAATGGCGGCTAACTCGAAATATGAGGTTGTGCTGAAACATAACTGGAATAAGAGCTCGTCGGGTAATCTTTCGATTTTGATCTTTTATCTATAATCTCTGCTTTCTCTCAGGCGACGCCGTTGACTACCTCGTCGCCGGGCTGCATGCTGACGGATGGTGCGGTATTTATTGGTTATTGAAAACTGATTTTTTAAATATATTTTTTTTGCATTTTTTTTTGAGCCTTCACATGTATGAATATTTGCCTTTGTTTCCTATGATCAAAGATATATGATCAAATTCTAGGACCAAAGCCAATGATCAACTTCAAAGATCAAAGTCCAAAGATCAAAAGTCTAAGGATTAACTTCAGGTTCGTGCATCGTCAGGCGGTGGGCGAGCGCGGCCGTGCGAATGTGTACGCGACGCGCGCCCCGATCGGAGAGAGGGGTTAGTTTTTAAAATCACTGATAATTGGGGTACGCAAGGAGACCGTGACGGTGCTGATAATCACGGTTGAGTGTCTATAACATAATACGACAAATAAGGTTTGAAGTATGCTTCAATCTTTCGACAAAGATGTTGGTGCGAAGCCCTGACAATTCGGCCTTGCTTTGTTTTAGAAAATAGTCAATCAATTCCTTTCTCACTTTTCTAGAAGCAATTCATATCTGCCACTTTTTCAATTATTCCAATTCGAATAAAAATTTATTACATGGTACTGTTTGCAAGAAATTACTGTAACCGATCGATAAACAATCAATACTTTCGCAGCTCCTCGTCTCGTGTTCAACTCGCACATTGACACGGTGCCGCCGCACGTGGACTACCGGGAGGATGAGGAGAACGTGTACGGAAGGGGGAGTTGTGATGCGAAAGGTACGATATTTCAGTTCGCGATATGATATTTATGGGTACGGTAGTTCGATGGTAAAGGAGTACGATCAGATCAGTTATTTTTTTTTGGAATGGTGGTATACCGTTTGATTGGCAAAATTTAGAGAAAAATTTAGAGAAAGAGGAAATTTAGAGAATTTAGAGAAATTTAGAGAAAGATACAATGCCGTTTAAAGAGGAATGCTGTAAAAGGGGGCTACGGTAAATATCGATTCTCCAGGCCAAGTGGCGGCGATGATCCTCGCGGCGCGCCATCTCGTCCGGCATCGGCCCGCCCTCGCCGCCGACGTCGGTCTGCTGTTCGTCGTGGGAGAGGAGACGGACCACGCGGGCATGATTGTAAGTTGGGTTACGGTAGATGGGTTATGGTAGAGGCGTTGTATGTGATCGTGGGTTGCGGTTCACCAAAGCTAGGAGCTCTGCTGTTTGTGATGGGAGAGGAGATGGGTCATGACGGAATGATTGTGAGTATGGTAGAAGGGTTAAGGTATCGCGGTCCCTGGGTGTGAGTTACGGTACGAAGGTTACGCTAGAAGTATGGTGGGGACGGTAAAGCTGCTGTTCGTGGTGGGAGAGGAGACGGATCATGCGGGCCTGATTGTGAGTGTACGGTAGTCTGGCTACGGTGATACTGATATAGCTATGAGGCACTGTAAAAAATAGGAGCTCATAATACAGCAGCGAACTTTTAACTTTTTTAAAACTTTTTTTACACTTCACACTCTGCTGATACATTTAGTTTGGACATTGTTCATATTATAAGCGGCGGCTATGAAACATAAATAAACGTCGCAATTTGAATTCACATTTCGGTTCCAACCAAGACTTCCGAAAGAAATATGTGAAATTGTTTTTCTCTCGGATCTTTGAATTCTCACTCTGATCTTTGATCTCCAATTTTTGGTCTTTGATCTCTCTCCATTCCAGAAGGCCAACTCCCTTCCCGGGTTCGCGCCCGAGTACCTGATCGTGGGCGAGCCGACCGAGATGAAGTTCGCCACCATCCAGAAGGGCGCCTGCAAGGTGGGTTCTCTTGCTTCGTATGACGTGATAGTCTTGAAACGGAACGAGAAAATCGGAACGGTCGACAGGGGTCGCAAGATCGTTATGCAAAGTAGAAAGCTAAAATAGAGTAGCCGTCTCTTCATAACCAAGAACTCTTGATGTTCGCATATATTCGCCTGTAGTAATGAGCAAACGTGCTACAATTAGTGCCGGAAATTTGAGTTTGTGTAGTGTGAATATTGCGCATCAATCTCAAAACAACTCCAGGTCACCCTACGCGTCACGGGCAAGGCGGGTCACTCGGGCTACCCTCACTCGGGCGAGTCGGCCATCCATAAGCTGCTCGAGATCCTCAAGGACATCACGGACGAGCGGTGGCCCCGGGACGAGAAGCATGGTGAGTATTGTTTTGCTCAACCCTATCGCGGGTTCATGAAATATATTGAGAGCTGGGAATGCGATAGATTTTTGATGGTTTGGATGGAAAGATGATGTAGCTCCTTGGGGAGCATTGAAGTTCATGAGTAGAAGATGCAAGGATGAAAATGCCATTTTATTTTTTTTGAGCGAGAATCAAACCGAGATCTATATCAGTCGCACTGAGCGCTAGAACACTTAGAAGTTCGTGTGAAACACATTTGATGCGTTGTACTTGAACCTGTTCCAACAACAAAAAACGACAACGAGATCAAAGATCACTGCTTCCAGGCGACACGACCTACAACATCGGCACCATCGCGGGCGGGCAGGCGCTCAACGCGTGGGCTGCGAAGGCCGAGGCGTCGGTGAGCGGGCATTTTATCGTTCCGCTAATCATTTTATTATTCCGGTCCGCTGATTACCAAATTTCCGATCTGAACGGATCAATTGGTGCTCGAAATATGCGCTACCGTCTCTTAATTTCACACATTCTCTTGGGCGTAGAGACTGCGGTTCATACTTTTAGCTCAACTGTGAAAAATGAACATCGCAAAATTGTGTTTCACGCTCACGTCAAATTGATTGAAGCTCGATGAAAATTGATCACTGTGCGACTTGCAAATGTAATTTAATTAAATAATTAATTGTCACAGATCTTCTTCCGCGTTTGCTCCTCTAAAAATTGAATCCAATTAAATTATTAATTAACTGTAGTGGTTACGGTAGGATTACGGTAAGATTGCGGTAATTGTAACTAAAGGTTTATAGATCTTCTTCCGCGTGACGACCTCGTACGCGGACGTGCGCGCGCGAGTGGAGCGCATCGTGGCGGGCAGAGCGGAGATCGATCACTCGCTGGGAGGTACGATAGTTTCTGTTACGGTAGTATGAGTTACAATGAGGGTACGGTAGCTTGGGTTACGGTAGATTCTATAGGCATACGGTAGGACGTTTTCTATTGGAGTTAGTGAGAATATCGTGACGGGAAGAGGTACGGTAGCCGAGGGTTACGATGAGGGCACGGTAGTTACTGTAGGATGTATTGACATAGGTGTAGTTGGCACATTGTGAGGGGCAGGTAGATCACGCACTGGGAAGTACGGTAGCTGAAGAGTAGGATACTGTAGTGGTTACGGTAGGATTGCAGCAATGAATCGACCTGCAGGCAATGACCCGGTCCTCCTCTCCCTGCCCTCCTTCCCGCACGAGACCGGACAGGCGTCCTTCAACACCGACATACCCTACTACGACAAGTTCAAGTCGCTCAAGGGTTAGTTAGATACTATTCTTTGATTTCGGTTTGCTCCATCTCACTCAAGAATCGTCTTACGATTCAACTGGCGAAATATGTAATGCGCTTGAAACACATTTGTAATCTTTCAAATGGATTTGGACTTAAACTCGATTGCCGTCTTTGCTGGCTATTGGTAGGGGAATTGGTAGTGACTTGGCCACGCGGTAAATAGGTCTGGCGAGCCCAATCTCGAAGACGGAAAGTACCTTTACTTTTAGCGCTGTCATATCTATTTATCGATTTTCCCTGCTTGCAGGCGTCTACCTGTTCGGCGCCGGCTCGATCACGGTAGCGCACGGCCCACGGGAGTTCGTGCCGATCGCCGAACTGCGTGCAGCCGTGGGCAAGCACGTCCAGCTCGCAGAGTCCATCCTCATCCGGGAGCACGATTACTGACCCATCGACTACCGTAGCCCCCGCCCCGACTACCGCACACCCAAAAGCCATCGATTGCTGACTTTATTCCCCCCCCCCTCTCCTTTTTAGCGATTACTAGCCCCCCCCCCATACTAATTGTGTAATGAATTGTGATCGAGTTTCATAGCCCCCTAGAAGTTTCGTTTTATCTCCCAGGAAGTGTATTTTGGGTATTTTCGCGTTGTAAACGTGTGGAGGGAAAGTTGTCCCTCGGTTCGATAGTTTCGAGAGCAATAAAGAAGTTTCATCGACTTGTTTGCCTCCTTTCGCACAGTCAAGTTTTATGACCGGGCACTAAACAGGAGCGAGAGTGAAGGGAGAAAGATGAGTTCAGCGATAGTTCCAAACTTTCGGCTAGTTCTATAGTCTGTTGTTGATCGTTGTTTCATGATCTCAATTCTTCAGTGTATTGTAAACTGATATCGATAATTGTGCAATCGCGTTTCGTTCTCTATTGAGTGCCTTATATTTATGTTAAGAATTAGACAAATATCTAGATTGAAATACGTTTCAAGGTGTGATGATTTTCTCTGGAATTCTGATATTTTCGATGTGACCGTGTCTTCAGCCCAACAATATCAAATTGACTTTCTCGGATATTTCGACCATTTACTTCAATTAAACGATACTGCTTATCTCTCCTCTAATGTGTTCGACTTTTTTTCCTTTATAAAGGTGGTATGGCAATGCATGACCGCATCAAGATTCATCCGAATTTCCAATGTTTTTTCTCAATATTTTTCTCACTTGTCAGGCATGAATTGCAGTGATTTCCGTCCTCAGCTCCGATAGCATTATTTATCATTTTCCGAACGTTCTGTTGCTATCAATTGCAGTTCTTGAACGAGTTTTGATCTGCATTTAGTCATCCCTGTTCTCTCCTCTGATGTGGTCGGCCTGACCATGCAGCTGTGTTCGATCGACTCCGTTTCTGGAAAAAAAAAGATTTCTTACGTCTCATAACTACCTCCATATCCTTAGATTTAGCGTCATCTAGCGCACGTAACTTTCAAATCAGTAATATTGTTTTCACAACATTCTGCATTAATTTACGCTCGGTCTTATCTTCTGTTATCAATTGCAGTTTCTAAAATGTGTTCTGATTCGCATTCAGAAATGCCTATTCTTTCTACTGACGTTGTCGATCTGACCCAGCAGCTGTGCACGATCGACTCCGTTTCTGGGAAAGAGGGCGAGATTGTGGATGTGGTTGCGAAGGGACTGGAGGAGCAAGGGTGGCATGTGCACAGACAGAAGGTAAAGACGTTAAGCTATCGTGATGATTAGTAATGTTTTCCTCTAAGTATTGGGCGAACGTGCTTGATCCTTAATGCAAATTCAAGATGCTTCGTTAGAACGGCCTTTGGAAAGCATGAATTCAAATGCACGGGAAATAATTCAAGGTCTACGACGACGGCAAGGGCCGCGATAACGTCTACGCAACGCGAGTGCCGATAGGGGACCATGGTTTGCTTTTTTTTACCTTCCTGCATTTTTCTTCTTCTTCCTTCGAATGTGCTCAATGTCTACAATATCTTCATGCATGTAAACTACAATGCCTCTGTTCAGTTCCCCGTCTCGTGTTCAACTCTCACTTCGACACCGTGCCTCCACTGATTCCTCTGAAGCGCACGGACGATGCCCTGTTCGGGAGGGGAGTGAATGAGGCAAAGGGTTGGTTCGCAAACAAAAATTAACAAAAAAAACAAGCAAAAAAATTGATTGCTGTCTTTTCAATTCTAACTCAATCTCGCCAATACGCCAAATGCAGAGGCTCAGTTCTCAGCCCTGAGGGTTGATATCGTGCGTTTGAAATGCTCAGCAAATGAGATGTGCTGGTTAGCGAGCAATTGATTGTCTGAAAGAGAGGAAGGGAGGAGGAGGACAGTTGATCAACCGCCTCCTCCCGGCCTCTTCCCTTCTCTGCCCTCTGGAGCGTTCGTCAAAGGTCAGGTACGAGTGGAATGGAAAATTATCTCACAATAATTGTTGAGATATGTTTCACTCAGTGTTGATCGCGAACATTTTGGGCAAGATTTGATAGCAGAAGCTTAACAAAGTAATAGATAATTATATTTAAAGGAGGAGTAACAGGAAAGAATGCTAGAGACTCTCACACGGAAAACCCGGGACTTGCAAGACACTGTAGTCAAATGAGAGGGAGGGGAGGGAGGGGAGGGAGGGGAGGAAGACAGGCGTATGTAAATCAAAAGCGCACGCTTAATCAAATCCTCTGTTCAAATTCGCCGCCCTTGCCTGGACTCAGGGGAATTCTGGAACTATGCCAAATCGCTATAACTAGGTTCATTGATGTCGTAGAGACATGGGAGTTTCAGATCTCTGATATGGTTATGGATTGCTATAATCTGACGTTGACAGATTGGTCACGAAAATATTCATGTTACTCCTCCTTTAATCAGTTTTTTGAACGAAATTCCAGGCCAACTCGCGGCCCTCATCATCGCAGCCAATCGCCTCGTCGACGAGCGTCCCGACCTGGCCAAGGACGTCGCTCTGCTATTCGTTGTGGGAGAGGAGATCGACCATGCAGGAATGATTGTGAGTAGGGTAGGAAGGGTTACTGGTGAGAAAAAATGGACCGATAGCTTACGCTGCTGACTCTCAACTAAAGTGCGACATACGTGTAATCGTCTCCCCATTTTACGTGCTCTCTCTCTCTCTCTTCACAATCCGTATGATTGATGTATGTCGAATAGCTCGAACAATGGATAACATGTTTAGTATATTTGTAGAAGGCCAACGACCTCCCTGGGTACGGCCCTGAATTCCTGATCGTCGGAGAGCCAACGGAGATGACGTACGCTTCCATTCAGAAGGGAGCACTCAAGGTTTGCCACTTTTTTCATTTTTAAATCGGCAAACGCGTATTTCCTCATAAAAATTCAGATGTGTTTCCTCGAGAGAGAGGCTATTCGATTGGATATTCGATCGATTTAGATTTTCAGCAATTTTGTCCCAGCAAACATTCCTAGGAAAAATACTAAACAACTCTCCGATTACAAAAACACATTCACAGACCCCTTGAAATTAATTTGAGGTCAAAGTCTCAGTCGCTGGCAAGGCCGGCCATTCGGGTTATCCGCACGCCGGTGTGTCTGCCATACACAAACTTGTCGAGATCCTGGACGATATTATGAAGTATGAGTGGCCGAAGGATGCGCACCATGGTCAGACCTCGTTCATTCATTTTCGTATTTCAAAAGTTGAACTAAGATTTTTGATGCTGCAGCTCAGATACGCTTGCAATTACAATCGTTCCAGGAGACACAACATTCAACATCGGCTCCATCTCCGGTGGGCAAGCGCTCAATGCGTGGGCAGAGAAGGCTGCGGCCGGGGTAAGCTTCCTACTAATTTCGTTGTGTAATTTTTTGAATATCTGCTAGTCAGTAAATCTCATTTGACGAAGTAGTGGTCAATGAATCTCATTTGACGAAGTAGTGACGTTTACCGTAAACGGTTTACGTCATATAAATTAGAAGTTCCAAAAAAAAAGAATTTGTCGATCTTCTTCCGCGTCACGACCACATACGATGATCTGAAGAACCGAATCGAAACAATTGTCAATGGACGAGCGCAGCTGGACTGGTCACTGGGAGGTAATTGCAGGCCAAAATATATAGGGGCCACAAGCTCCGCCCACTTTGATGAGACACGACTCCCCACAAAACGCGAGAAATCAAAGTCGCAAGGTTCATTCTTGACCAAATCACTCATTCTAAAGTGCGCTGGATAGCTACTGGGATTCCCAATCGATTGAGCACTGCCCAATATGTGCACATCTTCACTGAGTAGGTCAAAATTGAACCTAAACGATGAGAATAGGCCGTTTTGACGGGTTGTAGTGTGCACTTTTTGGTTGGGCAGCAATTTTTCGATAAATACGAATATTTTAGGAAGTTTAGTGAAAAAAACAGAATTTTAGCATGCTTCAAAAGCTTGCGACTTTGTTTTAAAGGTTTCAGTACGCACGTATTTCCTCGCTTCCTACTCACGCTAAACACAGTGTGAGCGCCAGAGGGGATAGCCAAATGAGAGGAGAGAGGCGAGAGACACACCACACTCCCTCTCCCTCCGCCTCGCTCTCCCCGCTGTTCTTACCCGGTGGGACTAGCGCACGCTCTCGTCTATATCTCCCTTCGATTTCGACTTTGAGCGTCGTAAAGCGCAAGCTCGACTAGGTGAAACTATGGCCGGCTGAGATGCGGGATTTCAACAAACGGTTAAAAGGGTGATGTTATTGGGTCCATGAGGGACAGTTTGGACATAAATTTAACCGGATTGTGACAATTCGGCAATCTACGTTGTGGCCCCTAAAAATATACCACCGCAAATCGTCCCCAATGATAGACTAGGGATATCAGCCAATGACTGTGACCCGTCTATGATTGCTAATTGACAGACAGTCAGCGGTATGGCTTATTGTTTACGATGCCTCTTCCTTGCAGGCAACAACCCGGTCAAGCTCACTCTTCCGCCTTACGAGGCGCCCGTCGGACAGGCATCCTTCAATACGGATCTACCCTATTTCAAAGGGATCGAGCAACTGAGGGGTAAAACACCAACTCTAACAAATGCAAAAATCTTTTGCTTTCTATTAATTTTTGTGACTCGAGAAAAAATAAGGAATTTTTTCAAATATCGAAAATTATTTTCAGGAGCATTCCTCTACGGTGCGGGGACGATCACGAAGGCGTTCGGGCCGGATGAATTCGTGCCCATTTCCGAGCTGAGAGAGTGCGTGGTCAACCATGTCCGACTGGCCAAGACCCTGCTCGAGCAGTGACTGCTGCATTTTAACTGTCATCTGTTAGATTGCTTTAGCAGTTTGTTCAATTTGTTTGTCAAATGCTCGATCTTGATTGGCAATTACACATTTGTGTCGCATCCGTACGTTTAGTCTCAATAACGATAATAAATAAATGCTTTATAAAGTATTAAATGTGTGCCCATGTAAAGAGGATGAGGGTGATACCGCACAAAGGGAGAGCAGAGAGAGAGAGAGAGAAACGATGCGGTATCACCGCATTTTCTTTAAATATCGCCCCTCTCGCGCGGTATTGCCGATATATTCATAAGAAAGCAAGATAAATCATTACAACATAAAGGAGTGCTAATTCAAACTTATCCAACATTCTCACTAACAAGTGTGTACGTTTACAAATCCAAAACTCAAACGTATCCGTCAAACATTCGCATAAATTGCGCACAAGGAGATAGAACGCCAATCACCGTGCTTTCCAGATCCATCTTGTATTTGATAAACATACTTACAGCAGACGCTCCTTTCTCACTGATTAACTGTTGTGCGAATGCAATCCAATCGCGGTCGGTCACAGCATCAGAGCGTGCTGAGAGGTGCATTGATACATTTGAATCAGCAATGTCGATAAGAATACTGCCTGTAAAATATCAAAATTCGTCACACCAACTGTACAAATTGGATTTGGAGTAATGAAATAAATAATCGTGCGTTGTCAAAAAAAGTTGTTTTCAAGTAACAATGATTTAACTTTCTTACAAATCTCTTGGCGAGTAAGAAAATCATCACGGAGATCTAATCCGACATGAAACACATTATGACGCTCAATCAATGCACGAATGTTTTTGCTGAAAGTTTGAAATTTTACAAATGATATTAAATATCGAAAAACAGCTCACCTTTGATGTATCGGAATGCCGATAAAATCCAGTTTATCAACTTTTACATTACTCAATGTCCGCAATATTTCAAAAGCCATATTGCTCAGTTTTTTTGTGAAAGATAAGGTTCTGTGCGTGATTTTCAGTGACAAAAGGAAAGTGCATTAATGCCTCCTGCACGTTGGGAGAGTATATTTAGCAACAGAGTTGCTGATTTAATCAACTTTTCTGGAATATACCACTTCGAGAAGCTCTCCGTATATTCAAACCACATTGAATCATTCTTCTCAAAGGTTATTTTTAATGCAATTCGTTCGATTTCTCACCTGGATTTTAAAAGATGTGTTTGTGGGGAAAATGCATTTAAAATGTGCCAATGTATTAGTTTCAAGCGTGCCTTGTATTGTGTATCCGTAATCGTTTTGCATGTGCAAAACGATGTGCATAAACTAGTTAATATTGGAAGGCTCTTGAAATGCTGGCACACAAGTGCATTCCACGATAGGCTAATCTTAAATTTTATTATTATTATTATCGCAAAATGCCTTTGCCAATACTATATTATCGCATAATGCATAAAGTTTGATTCTATGTTTGCGTTTTCTCCCTACTATCACTTATTCTTTTTTTAAAATAATAAAACTCGATTCCTGGTTTGGTTTCACGTTAGGTAACCACAAAAAAATAAATATATTAAAGCTGAAGTTTAAAAGTGGCGGATTTTTATTGGAATTCGTTACGAGATCCATTTCATATCCGATACACATTATCGCAGAAGACGCACCATTCTCGTTGGCATGTTTTTTCGCTAATGCAAGCCAATCGCGATCGGCTACTGCGTCAGAACAGCGTGTCAAGACACTTATCGATAAATTTGTATCAACAATATCGCGAAGATAATCGCCTGTAAATTGTGAATAACTCTCATGGCAGCAATACAATCAAATATGTAAAGCACATATTTCAGGCAATTTTTTTAGGCAATTCACGAAACTGTAAAAAATCGAAACATTTGGCCCAACATTCGGGCAACCCATTGTTATTTTATCATATTCCATTATGTTATCATTGTTATTGTTCTGTCCTGATGAGGGTGAACAATGTGAATATTTTTTGAATCGCTCCCGCAGGGGCAAAAGGTTCCAAATGGGGGCCGTGCATTTATATTCAAACGCTCTCCCGTCTCTGCCGAAGCATAATGCAGTGGCGCTTGCTGGTAGTGAGATGCAAAGCAAACCGCGCAGACGAATAATGGTTAGTAAATCAAATACGTTTTTTTTAGAATCGTTCTTTGATTTTTCGGTTCTTTTACAAATATCTGTGGTTATTTTTTTAATCAATAGTTTAAAAGTTCTTACAGATCTCGTCACGAGAAAAAGGCTCGAGATGAAGAGTTCCGACCTCAAACACATTATGGTGCTCAATCATTGCGCGAATCTTTTTGCTGAAAATACGTTTTTTTTTAAATTATTGAAACATCAGGTCACCTGTGATGTATCGGAATGTCGATTAAATTCAGGTAATTGACTTTCACGTTTCTCAAAGTGCGTACTATTTCAAATGTCATATTTCCCCATCTATCTTCACGTGGAGTTTTACGGTCGGTGAAGCGCAATGTCAAATGACGTAATTCCAGTATATTAACGCCGCCGGAACTTTGGAAAAGTTTATTAAGCACGAGGGACGCCGAATCAGTGAATTGTTTCCAATTTGAGAACTTCTTCTCGTATTCAAACCAGATCTCTTCATTTTCCTCAAATGTGAAATATTTTTAGTCCAATTCAATGGAATTTCTTACCATTCTAAAAGTTGTGTTTGTTGGGAAAATGCTTTTAAAATGCGCCAACGTATTCGTTTCGAGCTTGCCTTCTATTCTGTATTGGAGTCTGCAAGGATCGCAGACATAAAAGGGGTAATGTTGGAAGGCTCTTGAAATGTACGCACACAAGAGAATTCCACGATCGTTCAATCTTCAAACAAACAATATAAACAATAACAACAAAGAATAAACTACTGTAACCAACAAATAATATTTAATTCTCGTCTTGTACAACTTATACCATTCGTGACGCACTCCTCGCATGTCCGCAGTCCAACTTTACGATTGTTCTGATAACATCTTCCGGAAGTCCGGCGAGTGTTAGAGTGTCCGGAGTTGGCATGAGTTGGCATGATTGCCGCAGAACCAAGTGAAAAGGTGATGAGAAAATATACGAAGGTCCGTAAAGCGAGCGAAGCTTGTGAAAAGCGACGCCAATGAATGTAAGATAATTTCAAATAGTGCATACTTTTCAAAATAGATGCTTGTAAAATACAAACTCAGCATTACTTGCTGATCATGGGTGGAGAATGTGACCCCATCCGACTAATTGGCTCGCTTTGTCTCTCAGTAAGGAAACTGATCATGCGGAACTGGCAAGGTCGTTACAACTGCCCGGCGGTGAACCCGGGCCTTTTTTGCACGGGACACAAACGAAAAGGAAACAAGGTCGAGATCGTTTTTTCGCGCTCGGAAGTGCACTGAGAACAATGGACTACTCCGACATGCCTCTCTCATTTATTATCTCTAGTGGCTCAGGCGAGAGAGTGTGCAAATCGAGGAGGAACATTTGCTGGCCCTGGGCGAGAGAGGTCAAATCGCCGTCAATGCCATCATGCGCATGAAAAGGATGATCGCAACTCTCCTCCTTTAGCATTGTCTCTAATATCTCCGAACAGAGAAAGGATAGGGTACAATGAAGAGATCATGCCATCCTCTTTAGCATTGTCTCTCGATGCTGAGAAGAGTGCACGGGTCGCCGTCTCTTCATTACACACACTCCCTCTACCGGACGAGTGATGAGAGAGTGTGTGAAATGAAGAGACGGCGATCCGAGTTGCACACTCTCGCTGCTCATGGCAGTATGTAGGCGGAAGAATGGGCAGTAAGCAGGCAGTAAGTTCGTGTGCAGGAGTAATGTCCCGAAGGGCAACACTATTTAATGCGGACATTCTCGACTGTAAGGTAAAGCAGCTGACAAGCGTGTCTCTTTCCATGTCCGCTTTCGCTTTCAGTCATTATTCGGACACTTTACTTTTTGCCTCATAGAATTTTGCAAGGAACCCTAGGCAATTGTGCCAGTTTTGTTTATTAAATTATTTATCTTAGAATTTAATCCATTAATCACAGATCATCATGCATTCCTCCCTCCTCCTCGTCCTTCTCATCACAGTTGCCGTCAACGCGCAGACGTGGACCGGCTGGGTTGATGTAAGTATTTATATTTTTGTTTTCGCATATTTTTTTGAATTAGTCCGACCAATTTTTTAAATGAATGAATGACCTATGCAATACATTATTGACCTTTTACTGGGTATTGAAGTGGTTTCACCAATTCTTGAAATTTGCGATGTCGTTTTAGTCACCAGAGGGAAGCCCGTTAGTGTTTATATAAATTGTTGAAACACAATTGAAATTCGCAGACGGTGAACCCTCCCTGCTCCGCCACTTGCGGCATGTGCGGCGTGAAGGTGGTGGCTACGAGGACGTGCAGTCAACTGGGAAAGTGCTCGTGAGTAGTTGATCTTTGATCTTTGATCGGCGCTCCTCAATCCGTGGCCATTTAGTATCAGTGGCTCTAGTGACGGACGCATAGTTCTACTCAATCAATGTAAAATTCAGCGGCGCAGCACAGCGATACGAGGAGTGCGGCAGCAAGATGTGTCCTTTCAAGGGAGGAAAACCTGGAAAGTGAGATTAATTTTATTATTTTTTTAAATATTATTTTTATTTTTTTAAATATTTTTAATCAATAATTATTTCTTCGCAGGACCTGCTGCTCTGGCTACACCAAGGGGCTGCTGCCCAACGGGCAGGGATTCGAGTGCGTCGCGAGAAAAGCTGAAATGGATCGGAAGACGAACCTCTCGTAAAATATCAATTTAATTTTGTAAACTATCATTATTTAAGCACATAAATAATTATTTCATAAGTCACGTCCACTACATAAACAGAAAGTATACACGCAATAGCTCAAGATCACGAGGAGAGTAGGATAAAGCTGGAAACAACGACCGATATTTGTACACTTAAGTAGTCTCTTACCCGGAAGAAGATAATATTCTGTACCTAGAGACCGCAACGGGGTAGACCGAATCAATCGTAAGGTCATGTTTTTGTGCTCAAAGTATCCCCCTTGGTCTCAATAAGAACATACTTTTTACCGTTTGTCGATATCTCATCTCTGAACCGAGTTATGAGCCAAAAACAATGCGATTTGGGCTCAACAGAGAAGTATCCGAAACCAGGACGAGCCAAAAGGGGGGCGGTGCCTATTCCGAGCTAATTCCCAAAGTTCAACTGCGATAGCTTCGCTCAGTCGTGAGAGACAAATTAGGAGCGAAATTCCCTCTTGTCTAGGGACGGTGTGCGCTAGTCACGACGGGATAGAAACATCGGGGAGAGAGGGCGGAGGGAGAAGGGAAGAGCCTTGTCTCTCACCCCCCTTCCCTCATTTGACTATAGCTCACACTGTGTTTAGCGCTAATCGGACTGGAATAAATACGCGCGTACTAAAACCTTCTAAACAGTTTAGCAATTCGGGGAATCTTTCGATTCTTGATTTTTCTTCTCTAAAATTCTACATAAAAATAAAAGAACAATCTGCGCAATGGGCACTTTGCTCCGTTCATTAGAAATGCCTTTTTTGACTATCCCGGACTGGTTTATCTCGATTTTGACCAACTTGAAATATTCTGAACATAGTGCCCATTGGCACATTGAAAGGTGAGGCTGAGAGCTATCCATCGCGCCCTTGAACGACCAATTTGGTTGAGTATTCGATTTGCTAAACCTCATTCCCATTTTTTGCCCCCATTCCCTATCCCTCCCAAGTGGGCGGAGCTTGCGGTCTCTATCTGTACCACCCCCAAGAGCAAGGATGTTACACACTTTTCCGCCGTCTACACTGCTTTTTTCCATAGGGATACAAGGGAAAAGCGGAACGCCAAGGTGAGAGAAGAGGGTGAATGAGAGGGAACGAAATGCTTGGTCGGTGCTAATGATGGTGATCCACGATAGTTCGGAAATGTTGTAAATGGTCCTGCAATCACAAACCTAATTTTTATCGACAGTTTCCAATCAACTTTGATTGCGGTAGTCGAAATGTTTTTTTCACAAATGTTTGCAATGAAATCCACTTTGCCTGTACAGCCCAATAAACTTTGCTGCAGATCTCCCAATTATGCAAAATTTCCGACGGCCATGATTCGGTGCCGATCTCTCTTCCACTTCCTCGTTCCGGGATCACTTTCCGAATCGATGATCTGTTTCTCTGAATTTCACATGATCTCTCATTTCTCTGTTTTATGAAAACACGTGAACTATTCTCTTGTTCCGGGTTCAATTCGTCGACATTGGCACCACGGGTGTCAGAATCAGTCTCTGCATGTCCTGTACTCTGTCACGATCAGAGCGACGAGCCATCACTAATCTGGATAATCGTGCGAAGTGCGACTTGTTCCAAGGGTCGACTCTCCCGAAATCGCGTACTATCTTGCCGTTTAACCTACGAGAAGGGAGAAAACGATGAGGACCAATGCCAAAATCGTCGCGTCGATTCGGAAATTTCACGTTTCGTCGCTCTTGTACACGCAGACTGTGCATAATTTCACACGCCGATCTACTATAAATAGGATTATGAAAGTGCAATTGCCAGTAAGGTTTTTCGTAAATTGTGAGAACTACTGGAAATCACAATATGTAATAATTGTTGTCGAATTGTTTGTTGTTTTGTTTAGTCGTTGGGAATGTCATTGATAAAGAAATTGTTTCAAGATTCTTCAGAACCTTTTTTCGCTGCAGTTTGTATGTTCTAGGACTTCTCAACTGACTGAGGAATACCAAAGAAACAGACGTGTAAAATTGAAGAAACATGTCTGCATCGCTCTTGTTCCTGGTTCGCTTCATGGACATTTGCAGTAGGCCAATCAGGATTAGGAATTCGTCCCTCCATTCCTCTCACGCTCTAGCTGGTCATAGTGACGAGAGAGCACGCGAAATCGAGAGACAGATTCTTCATCCCTGACATCGGCACGATACATCTGCGTAATCGTGTTAAGGGCGACCTGCTCCAAAGGTCGACTCTCTCCAGTTTACACAATATCTCGCCTTCTTTTCTTGTCAAAAATGACAGAATGATAAAGTATAATCGCAAACCGTCGCGTCGTTTCTGAAATTTCACGTTTGTGCGCGCAGACTTTGAATAATCTCGCGTTCTGAATTACTATAAATACGATTACGAGTCTGTACTTGCCAGCAAGGTTTTGCTCGTGAACATACCTTCCTAGTTTGCTCTATCTCTTTCAGATACTCGTAGTAATGCACTCCTCCCTGATCCTCATCCCTCTCATCGTTGTGACTGTTGCAGCACAGCAGTGGACCACTTGGACACCGGTATCTATATTATTAAAAGTAGTCAAAAATAAAATAATTTTACCTCTTTTTTTCTGATAAAAAAAGTCAAAAATAATAACTTCCAGACCCCGAATTCCGCTTGCTCCGCAACGTGTGGAATGTGCGGTGTGCAAGTGATAGCTACGAGAACGTGCCCAGTGCTCGGGAAGTGCTCGTGAGTTTTGCTCTCAGACATATGATCCAAGAAATTGGATTAGAAATTCATAATTTCAGCGGCCCATCTCAACAATACGGAGAGTGCGGCGCCGCGTTGTGTCCCTTCCCGACTCCGTGACCTTTTGAATATAATTGTTTTTGGAAAAAGCAAAAAATGAAAACAAAAATAATTCAATTCTCCTCGTTTTAGGACCTGTTGTACTGGCTACGTCAAGGGAAATATCGCCGGTGGAGGATTCGAGTGCGTTCCGAGAAAGGAAATTATGGATGCTAAGACGAAGCTTACTTGAATTATTCACTAATTGATCACTTAAAAACAATCATTTGAACCTCATTTCTTTAATTTCCAACAATTTGCATGTTAACTCCCCAATTGAGTTGTTATGTTTGCCTGAAATTTTCCATTGATAAATAAAATATTCTAAGAACCACATCTCTTCGACCATTTTCAGAGAGACATTTAAAAGATAAATTTTACTGCGTTATTTATGTTCTAGGACTTATCAACTGGCCGATCCAGACTTGTTCGCAGGCAAAAAGAAACGAAATGGCTGTCTAGAAACGGGGTTTTCTCTAGTTTCTCAGTCTGGAAGGATGCCCTGAACATTTTAAAGCTATTCGAAATTGAGACCGTCTGTTGTTAGCGCCCAATGGTGGCGTAGATCTACCGTAGCGAGTTATTGATGCGAAATGAGCACTGAAACGACCATACTGGATGCACTGGTCGCGATTACCTACACCGTGATGTTCATAACACTACCACTGCACATGAGGTATTTCTTCCAGTTGCTGTTACGATTCAAGAATTTCGCATTTTCGATCTATTATTGGTGTTGTGTTCAGGTTACTGTACGTTCTCAAACGACAGTCCAACTTGGTCAAGCTTGATGGCTCATTTCACACGCTAATGATGCATTCCAGTATGTCTTTTTTCTGGTTTGTAATAAATTATTTTGTGTAATTGTTATTTCAGCCACTGGCAACCTCATCTTCTCCATTGTTTTCTGCTTCATTCAAGCGCCGGCAGGCGTAGGGATCTTGTTCGAATTTTATGTTGTATGTCATTACAAAATCATAGATGAAGTATAGCAAATTTAGGCGCTCGGCCCAGTCATCTCGCACATTGAGCTCATCAAGGTAGCCTGAATCAGTGTTTATAACTCGAAAAAAATAGGTGTTATTTCAGGCCTCACCAATCCTTTTTCTTGGATGTAGCCTTCATCTTATTCTAGCAGCATCGCGCTTCACCGCAGTTGCGTTTCCCGTTCAGCATCCCAAGGCTAGTTTTTTTTAGCGTATTTCGTAGTTCCAAGTTCAAATTGTGGCAACAGGATACACATTTATGTTTATAAGTCTTGTAAAAATGAAATTATTCAGTATTTTTATATCCTCAGATCTGGGCAAAGATATCCTACCTCTGCTTTGCTCTGTGGTTCATCACCTTGCTTATCTCCATTCCTCTGATGTTTCCCGGACGAACTGCGCATTATGTGAGCTCAATTTTTATTATTTAAGAAGGAAAATTTATTAATTTTTATTAAAATTGTTGTTTCGGAGCTGCGATTTTCTTCAACTAAAAGGGTAAACATTTTTAGACGATGCTCAGCGTCTTCAACACTTGCGCTGTGCAGTTTACTTTCGATGGATTCGCTAATCAACTCTATACGGTACGATAGTTGCGAAAAAAAGACCATAGCTTTGCTTATTTTAAGGTTATTGGTTCTTTCTTTGCTCTCGTCATCGAAATAATCGCTATTCTTCTCTACATTGCGATGTTTGCGAAGTTCAACGAGTTCAAGGTAATAATATTACTTCGAGTAACCTAAAAATAATTCAAAAATGAATTATTTAGCCAAAATTCTACTTCTTTTACCGTTACTCTGACGGGTAGAATGCAACACAAAATTAATAATAATAATAATAATATTTATCCGCACAGGTTTTGGGGGGGGGGGGGTAAGGACTCTGGCGGACGGGTCAGTTGATTAGATAAGAGAAAATGATGAAGAAGTTTTTTCGTTCTAATAAAGCTTTTATATTCCAGCTTCGCGGCAAGAAGAAGGCATCAGAAGTAAAGAGGATGACCCAGAGCGTGTGGAGAACTACCGTAGCAGCGATGGTTGCGAGTACAGGTAATTTGGAAAAAAATTGCATATTTATTTCTATTCGAAATAATTTTAAAAAATAAATAGATTATATTTGGAAGTTCTAGGATCCTGGTTGATCGTGTTCTTCTTCCTTGCGAGCTTCATTTATTCGCATGTAACGGGCCGTGCACTGCTCTCCGATCAACAATATCCGCCCATTTTCGTGTGAGTTGTGAGTTAGGGCGCGGTGGCGCAGTGGTTGTGTGCCAGGAATGCGATTCGAAAGGTCACGAGTTCGACCCCGCCCGCCCTCAGATCCACCCAGACCAAGGGGGTTAAGAAATAGGTCAGAAATCCCCCACCACGTGCACACAACACGGGCGGATAGTCCTCTGTGGGAAGTCGCTGAGTTACTCAGGACAGACTAAAGGACAGACTCGTAATCAAGCTTTTTTTTCATTGCATATGTTTCTCCTTGAGATACTCTGATGGCTCCGAACCCGACTTACCCCAAATTAAAGGATGAATTTCATTGAAGTGCACTTAACAACGTGCTAACTCCCTGGGGCCTGCTGGCGGGGTTTCCGAACGTGCGTTTTTTCCACTTAAATTTTGAACTTTTGGCCAGGCTTTGATACAAAAAAAATCAAATAGGCCCTTTTTCAGTTGCGTGCTCGAGTTTTCTTCAAGAAGTGATACAGTGCAATATGGAACGTCGTTTTCTTAAATTTTTTGGTCTTCTTAAAGAAGTGACACAGTGCCATATGAAACACAGCATAGCATTTATAGTAATTATTACTTTAAAATAGATTTATCCTGATAGCACCAATTTTATACAGCAATAAAAGACTTTTCATGGCTTTGCCAAACTATTCGTGCTGGAGTTCTGACCCATAATCGATTTCGGGATGCGTCTGAGGGCTCTGCGAACCTGAAATTAATATTTAATTATCAAATCTCGATTAGTAAAATTCAAAGCCCACCCCCCAACCGCACATTTTGATTCTCAAGCAAGTGTCACTTTATGAAACATTTCCAAGCGCTAACGAATTCATTTACCAGAGATCGCTTTCTTCCCACTTCACGCGAGATCTTTGTTTAGTAAGAGAAAACTGCTCTCTGACTACCTCTAATTACGGTTTCAGAAGAAAACCGACATGGACTAAATCGTAGTTGATTCGAACTTTCAAATATTTTGTTTACAATGAATGCAGAAGCACTCACCATCTTATTCGTGCACACAAATATCAACGGGTTGAGGGCTTGATTTGCCACGGAGGAAACCGAGGCGAGAATGTTTACAATCCATCTGAAATACACACCAATAATTATTATTCCGTAAATTATGAAATGGCTAATTATGAAATTTATACTTTGTATTGTCGTCAAACCGCATCATCGGAGCAATTGTTGAGATTAATCGAGTTATCTGCAGAAGAAGTCTTGTTTTACAGAAGATCTGTTTTTCCTTGAAACAGTAGTTTTACCTCTAACGACACCGACACTATCAGTGCCTGAATGAGTATCTGAATGTCGTCATTGGAAGTGTCTCGTTGTGGCGGCGATTCGTCAGCGGAAGCGGACGTGACTTGTCTGGATCGAGTTGATGATTTGATTCTCCCTGTCTCTCTATTTCGCATGCTCTCTCGCTGGTTAGTGATACTCTTTTCGCATCGAGGAAACTGATTGGCTAGATTCAGAAAGGAAACAAAAAACTTCAGAAAGGAAACAAAATGGTGTATTTCGTATCGTAATGGTTATCCCAGTAACCAGGAGTGGTAATCACGTGTTTCTTGTTGTTTTCAGCTAGATTTGGCTATAGTCTGGCAAGATTCAATACTAAAATTGGGTAAAAAAAGAGAAATACTAACAGCAACCTCGCAGACTGCGCTGATTGCCTCTTTTTCCTCAGAAATATGAAGATGACGATGTAAAGAAGAATCAGAAGGAGGGGAATGATGTAACCAGCTAGCGTAGTGACCTGAAATAATTTTTGACTACTAAAATGGCTAGCACAATCCGGCACGCAATTTTTCTGCGCTCAAGAGTGAGCTTAACACGAAATTACCATTTACGCTCGAGATAGTTGATTTTTTGATATCTAGCGAGCCTTTCAAAGCCTTTCGTATACCTAATTCCACCCTACGCAGGTGAGTTTAGTTTAGCGCGCCTAATCAGGGGGCATTTAGTGGGCAGGGTTTACCGAGAATCGTCGCGGGTTTTACTTCCTAAAATCCGTGATTGACGTTGATCTCCACCTCTAATTTTTTTTGGAAAAGTATTATTGAAATCGTCAAATTTTGATATACCTGATATGCCCAAGTCGTGTTCGGCTCAAGTATGAGCGCATTAAATGTGAGCGTCTTTCGGTTGAATCTGGAATGAGAGCATTTCCTTGAGTGTTAGGCAATAAAACAGGAATTGATACTCACTTTTTAGGGTTCCCACCAGTCAATCGAATTGCTGTGGTGCCTCCTACCAGCAACCATGTACAGAGTAGAATGATGCGAAGAGAGTGCCTGGAAACAACTGTTTCGCTTTTCAATTCATTTCGTATGTGTTTCACGAGTACATTATATTCGCTGCAATTGCTGCATGTTGATTTTTGCGCCTTTCAGCACTCTTGCATCAATAAAACCTTTTATTGAATGAATTGCATACCCCTGGAACAACCACAGTGCTCTTGGTGCTGCAAAAACGAGCAATCGGTTCACGCCCATCAGAAAGGTGAAGTACAGTACAGCCTAAATATATCCAGTAATGAATAATGTTCACAAACGTATGGCAAAAACATTGCAATTTCAATTGAAATATTCACCTGATCGCCCAACTCCGTAACCACATCTCCAACGGTTCCCCACAAATCATTGAGCCAATCGGGCGTGTCCTCAGTATCAATGAGCATGCTGGGAAAGATGTTGACGGCCTGGAAATAAATATTTTTAATTTTTTTAAATATGTTATTCAGACCTGAATGAACAGAAACAGTCCGTTGGCTATAGTCAAGTGTCGTACGATCTTGAAGAAGGGGAACTGAAAACATAACATCTCTGTTTAGACAACTAGACCAATTTGATCAAAAACAGCATGAAATAGAACTAGGCGTATGATTTATTCTGACAATAAAAAAACATTACCTGAGCGAACGTTTTCCTTCCTGAGATCTGTGCTGCTGCGAACAGTGCAACAGCAATCAACCCTATGCCAATCATCACTCCGTAGATGACAATGCACGTGATGATAAGGGCTGAAAAGCATCCGTCTCTTTTTGCGTGCCAGAGAACACATCAGAGCACGCTCAACCCATTTTTTTTAGTCGTTTTGCCCAATTTTTGGATTTTTTCGACCCGGCTGCCGGAATGTGTAGGAAAAAATAATGTAGGAATTAAGGATGAAACCCACGAAATGATGGAGCATCCGTGTCCAGATCGCTGACTGTGCCATTGATGATTCCGACGCCCGCGCTCATTTTGATTCTGACAATAGTACATCACGACCATCACATTCACAAAATCAATTTGCGATCTCGAGGCACGATTAGGAAACTGATTCGGTATGAAACGATCAGTGAAACACACACAGGAAGCCTCGCGAAACAAGATGAGCAGTCAAACAAGTACATGATTGTCGCAGTCCACAATTAGTCTACACTATTTGTTGCTTCTCTGGTGGACAGGAAATCACGTGAAAGGAAGAGTCTTCCAAGCAACTTATCAGAAGGAATAGTTTCCAAATGGTTTCTTCAGTTCACAATGTATCCGAAAAAAATTACACTTTCAAGTCAAATTGTTCACGCTTGAAACTTAAAGAAGAAGTCCAGCGCGACTAGTGATATCCAAAATGTCAGTCATTTATCGGGAAAATCCGTTAGCTCGGGTGGTCATTAGCCGTGTTTACGCATGTACGCCTGATCAAAGCACTTCCAGACGCCGAATAATCCTGTTAGATTGTGCTAGAAAACGGAGGAATACGTTAGACGCTTTCGTAAGATTGTAATCGTGAAGTTTGCCAAAGTTATACCCATTCTCTAAAAGATTTTGGAAGAACATTTTTTAAAGACCCTAACTTAGTCACACATGGAAACAACGCTGTGTAGAAGCGTCGAGAAGACCTCTAATGATCAGTGGGCCGGTTGTTTACTGACACGGGAAGTAACGAAAAAATGCGCGGATCCACGACCAGCGCTAATTATATACTATTGATGAATGGTTGCAATCACGAAAGTGACTCGATGATACGTGATCTATGGTAACTGAATTGTGTTAATGTAACTAAACTATACATATTCTCATGCATAAATCAAATTAACAAATTAGTCAGAAATTCCAAAGACGGCTGTCCGATTACCAGAGTTCATCGTGATAATTATTCATTCTGTTGCCAAATGTAATGAGGGAAGTATGGAAGCCGCATCCACGCATCCACCCTATGGGCCAATTAGATACTACCGGTTAGTGAATGCAAGCAATCAGGAAACCGACTCAATGGCGCGCGCGTGATGTGTGGTAAATTAGCTCCCTGGCATGTGCAAATGCGTAGTTTCCTTTTTCATTGAATTTATCGATAGTAAATACAACTCGCTTCACAGAAGGAACGTAATAAGTACGGCGAAAATGGCAGAGGTGAGTGAAAAATATGATGCGAACGAAGTTGTGGTTGGTTCTGAAAAGAGCTTCAAATTTGAATCAAACAGGCGTTGAATTCACGTTTGGTAGTGGTTGTCGTCATCAGCGTTGACTTCCCAGACGAGGTCGCATCGTTGATGGCAGGATTGGCGAAAGTTGTGGCAGGGCCAGCATCAACAGGGGTGTTGCACCACTGGAAACACGACTTTCTTATCCCATGGCTAGGTTCCACATCGTTTGTCTTTCAAAAAATGACAGAATAATGCTGACAGTGGCCATGTCCTCATCGGGCGCATACTTCTTCAAGAGATCGTCGAGAACGGACAGCGGGCAGATACTGAGAGATAAGCATTAGGGAAATGACGATGAAGAATATTTTTGAATTAGTTATCTCCCGTTGGGGTAAGGAGAGAAAACGAAAAATGAAGAAAAAATATCCGGGTTTCAATTGCTAAGAAGCTTCAAAGTTAAAACATCTGGTTAGGTTTCACACACATCTCATAACTCAAATATTTATGAATCTCAGATTTAGTTCCATTTTTTTAGTTCCATAGCACAGTATAAACAATAAAACACAAACCTCTTCGTCGGTTCACATCCTCGTACGAAGGAAGTCACCGACTTGAAGTCGCCGCTTGGATCGGTGAGGTATCATATTTTTAAGTAGACTTGTTTCTCGTTCCGCAAGTAACGAGATAAGACCTAAACATACACGCGTCTTTGCATGAAGTGCGCGCTTTTGAGCACGCTCGCCCCGCCCACTTTCTCTTTCGGTCTTTGAAGCTTGGATCGTTTTTTGAGCGTTTTTATCGTTTTTCCACTGTTTGTTTCACGTTTCACTGTTTATTTATGGTTCAATTGTTCAGGGATAGTTCGAAAACTAACGTTTCAACATGAAATATCACCAAATTTCGGTGATTGAAACAGTAATTCTTGTTTTGTAATGAACGTTTGCTTCTTTCAGTTCATTCACGAGCGAAATGGACCTCCTGAGCGACGAGCACGCTCCAAGGACAAGAGTCCCATCACCGGATACAATCACTTCAAGGGAATCGTCCTCAAAAGTGAGTTTTTCGTAATTTGACTCATGGGCAACAAGCTGCAGAAGCCCCGAATGGGTACTCTTACTTGTAACCTAGTGGAGATAATGACTTTGATGATGCTTAATATTAGGCTTACTAGTAGCTCAGTGGTTAGCATTAGACTTTTCATTAGGTTTGCTGCTTAGTCTGTTCAAAAAGTACTTTCAATGCACTATATTTCGTGCCCCTAGGTGCCCGACAGCAATCTATTGCCGCGTTGTTTTATACGTCTCGTATTCTGTCGGAAACAACTGGACTACTGATAAAGAAAAGATAGAGAAAACCACCTTAAAGCATTTAATATTGCTCACATACTTTTTGAATCATTGAGTCGTTTCATTTCATTTCTCCTGGTATCAAAGCAAAAGGACTGCAGGAGGAAACATCATTGGAGGAGGGGATTGGGATCTTTGTACTTACAACTTCGTACTGTTAGTGAGAATGTCACTGGGTGGTTGCCATCTAACTCATCTCATTCCAGCCGTAATCCGTCATCCGAAGAAGCCGAACTCGGGCAATCGCAAGTGTGCCACCGTGAGGTTGAGCACGGGCGCCGAAGTGTGCGCGTACATCCCCAATGTGGGACACAATCTACAGGAGCACTCTCAGGTCAGTGAAATAAAATCAATAGCTATTGCAGCGTTTACGATTTATTCCTTTTTCTGATGGTCATTGACCACTAAATAATATGTTATTTATCAAACATTAAACTAGTTTAGTTTCCTGCTCAATTTGATTGAACTGATTATATAAAATTAATAATTCAGGTTATGGTTCGTGGAGGTCGTCGACGAGACCTTATTTCCGTCAAGCCAATATCATCAGAGGCAAACTTGATTGCGCTCCGGCTGTTGCACGGGGACTTGCACGTCGGTCCCACTTGCACGTCGAATCCGATCTTCTTGACGGCATTTCTGACGAGGCTCTGATAGTCGACGACGGCTTTGCTCGTGATTTCTCCGGCGAGGAGAACCATTCCCGTCTTGGTTACGGTCTCTACAAAATTGAAGCAAAGTACCGTGTTATTCCTATCTCAGCACAGCTTTAATAAGCCCGATCCAAATGTTAATTAACTTACCGCAAGCGACCTTGGCATTCGGGTCTTGAGCGAGATGCGCATCGAGAACAGTGTCGGAGATGATGTCGCACATCCTATCGGGGTGTCCCTCGGTCACGAACTCCGCGGTGAAAAGGACGCGCTGGGCGCTGCCATCCTATGCAAATAAACAATAATAAACAATAAATAAACAGTGGAAAAACGATAAAAACGCGAAAAAAATCGATACAACCTTCAAAGACCGAAAGAGAAAGTGGGCGGGGCGAGCGTGCGCAAAAGCGCGCACTTCATGCAAAGACACGCGCGCATTTAGGTTGTCGCCGAAATACAAGCGTATCATTTTAAAAATATGATAGAGCACCTTAGAGATCGAGATCAATCGTCTCGCAATTCTCTGTCACCCGCCATCCCCAGAGATTCCAGTATTTCATTATTGGAAAAGGTATTCTCGGGGAAACATACAAGAACTTCAATGGTTTTGTCCAGGCAAGGACCGCTCTGAAGGATCATAGGAATGAGATTTAAAAAAAACAGAGAAGTGACGAAATGCACACCTTGAAGTATCGGTCCCTCGTCGTCCGCTCCTCGTATACCTCCATGAGGACAGTAGCCGAGTAGGGAACGGCTGAATTCATTTTAGTAATAAGTATCTATTTTAATAATCAAAATACTAGACAATCGCTCAAGTTGCTAATCGGCGATGAAACTATCTTTACCTTTCGCTTTACCTAGAGACCGCAACGGGGTAGACCGAATGAATCGTAAGGTCATGTTTTTGTGCTCAAAGTATCCCCCTTGGTCTCAATAAGAACATACTTTTTACCGTTTGTCGATATCTCATTTTTTAACCGAGTTTTGAGCCAAAAACCGTGCGATCTGGTCTCAACAGAGAAGTGTCTGAAACCAGGACGAGCCAAAAAGGGGGGCGGTGCCTATTCCGAGCTAATTCCCAAAGTTCGACGGCGATAGCTTCGCCAAGTCGTGAGAGACAATTTAGGAGCGAAATTCCCTCTTGTCTAGGGACGGTGTGTGCTAGTCACGACGGGATAGAAACAGCGGGGAGAGAGGGCGGAGGGAGAAGGGAAGAGCCTTGTCTCTCGCCCCTCTTCCCTCATTTGACTATAGCTCACACTGTGTTTAGCGCTAATCGGACTGGAATAAATACGCGCGTACTAAAACCTTCAAAACAGTTTAGCAATTCGGGAAAACTTTCTTCTCTAAAATTCTTCATAAAAATAAAAGAACAATCTGCGCAATGGGCACTTTGCTCCGTTCATTAGAAATGCTTTTTTTGACTATCCCGGACTGGTTTATCTCGATTTTGACCTACTTAAAATATTCTGAACATAGTGCCCATTGGCATATTGAAAGGTGAGGCTGAGAGCTATCCATCGCGCCCTTGAACGACCAATTTGGTTGAGTATTCGATTTGCTAAACATCATTCCCATTTTTTGCCCCCATTCCCTATCCCTCCCAAGTGGGCGGAGCTTGCGGTCTCTATGTATCTATTGTTCTATATGAGGGTGTTTGCGTTAATATCGAGCAGATTCTAATTTGTCTGGCACAGTCAAAAATTAAATCTCTTTAAAAGTTGAAATTCAGAACGGATGGCAAGGGCGGCATATTGTCGTTGGATTGGGTCGTGCTGCAAAAATGAGAGAGCCGGACGAGGAGAGATGCTAGGAAATACCGAACAAAAATTAATAAATGATTTATCCATATCGTACAACATCATATAAATGATTTTGTATCGATTTCCATCTAATTCGATACCCAAATATCCAATAATCAAATAATGATTCCAAGACTCAAAGGTCGTTTCCAATCCATTAGTAGTTTGCGACCTTCGGCAAGAGATGTTTCGAAATGAAATAACTCTCACACAGAACATCCTGACCGTGCGGTAACTACCGTATCTTTCCACGTCAACTTCCCGATCAATCCTTTTCCAGTTTTTTCTCCATTTCCACTCCGTTTTCGTCATTACCGTCCGCGCTAAGCGCCCCGACCCGTTTTCTGTCGTTTTTACCCCTTTGCTTCGGTTTATACCGTCGTATTTACCCTCCACTCCACTATTACTTCGCTTATCCTTTATTCCGGTTTTAATTACCCAAGTTTGAGGGTCGTCGCATCCTCAACTTGTCTCCAACACCGTATTCGATTTGCTAAACATCATTCCCATTTTTTGCCCCCATTCCCTATCCCTCCCAAGTGGGCGGAGCTTGCGGTCTCTAGCTTTACCTTTGCAAACAATAAACTTACATTTAGGAATTAGGTAATTTCTCACGCCGAGCAGCGTCAACAGTGCTCCAACGGAGGAATCGTGCTGCAGTTTTTTTTAAAAATTGAAATGTTTGGCTCTGTTTTCGGAAATTGTATTTCTTGTCGCGAAACCGCGCATGAAACAATAATCATGAAACAATATGGGCTAACATAAAGAGCTGCAGAATTCCCTTGACCCATCAAGATGTTTTTGCAAAGAAATGTGCACGTCATCGATTGGTCGCTCTGACTTTTGCTCTTTTGCTCTGACGACCATAAACTACTTGTAACGGGCTACAGGTTTAATGAGGCAGTATGATTGCTATCTCACCGCTGACAGCGCGTAGTATCGCAGGTTCTTGTAGAATTTTCTGCAGGAAGTTGCAGCAGCATTATCCCGGCAGTTGAACACACCACGAATGTTGCTGATGATCTGAATTTATCAAAAAAAAATCACAGCGGGTTCTCGATTATTTTGGGAGACAAGAAACGGAAATCATTGTGGTACCTCAAATCGCACGAGTCTTGAATTCACTCTGAAACACAACTCACCAATTTCAGCATTTCGCCCGCTCGAATCTTCGGAATCTCCACAGAGACGTCTATGCCGTTGATGCCGGCTGGGTTTCCTGGAAATATTTACAATTTAATTTTATTTAAATGTATTTAATTAATATTGTTTCACCATCGCCCTCCAGGAAGTCATGATTAACGTCCAGAATAGAGTTAACGATGGAGGGAAGGTCACCCGAGTAGTACCAGGGGTAACTGCAAGAAAGTTAGATTGACAAAACCTGAATCAACTGTAAAATTGGTTGGAAAAGTATACGAAGCAGTGATTGAAAGTTCAAAATCAGTTGAGTTTCATTAGGTTCCCGTATGCGAGTGCAATTTCTTTCAGCAATTTTTCTTGCTCTTGCTATTCAGAAAAAAAACTTACAAATCCTCAATCTTGGCGCCAGTCTGATTGAGCTCCTCGATGTGGTTACTCTAAAATTATGATTTTCTAATTAAATAACATTATTTTGCTGGATGATAATTCTATGCACCTGACAGTAAAGTGGATCCTGCAGTAGTTGAAGATTCTCGAATGTTACATCGGTTCCAGTAGAATCGGAAAGATACTTCAGGACTTCAACTACCTAAAAAAATATTTATAGAAACAAAATCTGTTGAAAATTGAAAAAAAATAAATAAACGCAATTTATCCATAGTAGGGCAATTTGAAAACAATTTCCCCAACCTGAGGATCCTTGACGTAATTCTGATACTCGGCACTGTTCTTGACCATCTCTTTCAGCTGATCTTGTCGAGGACAGAGTGCGTCCGGGTTTAATACCTAAAAGATTTCCTTAATTCTTCGAGCACTTGGGGTTTTGAGAGATATACACAGCCTCTCACAATGAACAGTGCGTATGCGAATTAAGAAAGTCCAATTGGTCATATCACAAACTTCTTTAATTCGAGACCAAAGTAAATATTCTTTTCATTTGAAAGATGATAGAGTAAATTGAGAAAGAAATATTTTCTGGCAAGGCTGACAAAGTTTGTGACTATAATATTAAGAGAAAAGGCACGATTCAATCGAAAGGTGCTGACCCCAAACCCCGAGAACATTCCAGCCACACTTGCGTACGCTGAGATGAGTGTACGATTGTAGTCCGTGGAGCGGATGTAGATATGAAAAAAGTATTGGCTATTTCTATTAATGTTTTCCACGGGAATCTTTGAAGAACCTATTAACATATGCAATCTCTGTGAGATTAATGAGAAATGAAAAAGCGCATCCTACCTCTTTCGCAGTATAGGCGCTGGATAAAATTTTGTGTTCCTTTACGTAGCGCTTTCTCATCATTCGCCCGATTTCGAACAGCGCCTTCATTCCTTCCTGTGAATCAAAACATCTTATGATATACAAAAAAAAAGATAGAGAACGTGAATTGCACACAGGTGAAAGCTCGCCATAACCGCCACCTCCAAAGGTCCAATCATCTTCGGTGAACTGAAAAAGATAACTTGAAAAATTAATTTAAAAAAATAAAAAAAATAATAATAATTAATAGTAAAAAATAATAATACCTGATCACACCCCGGCACAGCATGCCCTTCCGCTCGGTCGCCATGACGAAACAGCTGGAACATTCATTTTCCGTGAATACAGTCCGGGTTGGTTCCCCAGTGAAAACAATCCGGCCCGGCCGGCCCCAAGCGGCCCCATGCCTTTTTGTGGCTCGTACAGAGCGAAATTTGATATATACTCAACGGCGTTGTAAAGCTCGTGTAATATACTATCGATTCATGATAGCAGACTTTTAAATAATTCTTTCAATAAATAGTAAACTGGTGTGGAAGTGCGTCAGTTTTTGCGGAAAAGTGAAAAAGTTGAAAAGAATCAGATTGACGATTGATTCTTTTCAACTTACCGTAATCTTGCGATCTGTTTTTCGCAATACTTCATGCCAGTTCCCCACCAACTTACTATTTATTGAAAGAATTATATAAAAATCTGCTATCATAAATCGATAGTATATTACACGAGCTTTACAACGCCGTTGAGATTATATCAAATTTCTCTCTGTACGAGCCACAAAAAGGCATGGGGCCGCTTGGGGCCGGCCGGGGCCGGCCGGGCCGGATTGTTTTCACTGGGGAACCAACCTGGACTGTAGTGAAATTGACATACTCACCGAATTGGCGAATATCAACTCGAAATTCGGATATTGCTCATCGTTGGGAAGCGATGCATAGTGCACTCTGCGGTAACACCTTACATTAGAAATATTTTACTTATACGTATACTTTGTTCGCCACACGAGACAATGTGCGTTAAGGGCGGTATGCGTGCAACAAGTGGTATTCGGGCTCATCTTGAAAAGAATAACTGTGAACAACCCACTGCTGTAGTGCTACCGCCGCCGTCGATGCAAGGATGCCGAAGATTATTCTCAACGTAAACGTTATTCGCACTGCAGGACAGAAATAGGGCGGAATCCGCTCTTGATCTGCGCCGCTGGTTTGCCCCCCCCCCCCCCCTATAAAGGGTAATTCGGCCCACCCATAAAAAGTTCGATAAGAGCTGGCAGAATGAGAATTCACTTGGGCCATAGGAACAAGTGACAATGCGAAATGAGGAGACGCCATTGTTCATGTTGAGGTGGGAATTTCGGGGAGACCAAAGGGATTTCTCGATTATGCACGAAAGCGCGATTAATGATGGGATAGGGAGCGTGAAATGTTGAGAGGGTAAAATCATTGCATGATTTTACACCCCTCCTCTTCGATTTTTCAAGATCACACGCGCTTTATCGCTGCAGATCGATCACTTTGTTCGTTTGTTCTGAAGTTTTTATCCATGAGGTATCAACTTGAAATGATTACAACACATTGGCAAGGAAAATGACAGAAATGGCGGCAAGGATGGAAAAAGAAGGTGCAGACGAGGTGGTTGTGGTTGCTGAAATACGAATTCACGATTACTTCCATTCTCGGATCTGTAGTTAGCGAGAGACTTCTAAGAATGAAGAGACCGTGTTTCAGTCTGCCCTATCACAGACCTATTCAATAGCTCGTTAACGCACGTTTAGCCGTAGTCTGGGGAGTAGTTTTTGAAGTTGTCTTCTCAGTAGTAAGTTCTGGAGCGAGAGGCGTTGTGTCCTGTGGAGTTTCGAAGAGAGGAGTGTTGCAGAGCTGAAATGATTACTAGGATTGAACAGATCTTTCTGAAGGACGAAATTGAAAGTATAGAATTGCTCACCGTCTCCATATCCTTATCGGGAGCGTATTTTGCAACGAGATCGTCGAGAACGGAGACAGGGCAGGTACTGAATAACATCATTTCTTCAATAAATTTTCTCTAATGTTATGTTTAGGGGCCACAAGCTCCGTCCACTTTGGTGTGACACGATTTCGCCAAAAAGCGAGACGGGAGTGCACAAGGTTCATTCTAAACCAAATCACTCGTTCTAAATTGCTATGGATAGCTCTTACTATCCCCCATCGATAGAGCGCTGTCCGAGAAATGCACTGCATCACTAAGTAAGTCATAATTGGACTTAAACGTAATGAATAGGGTCGATCCTCGAAGAAAAGAGACTTTTCTATGGCTTCCAGTTTGAAAATTCTGCTCGGACAACGTTTTTCTGACGCATTGGATTTTTTTACGATTTTTAGAGAAAAAATTAGAATTTTAGCTATTTTCCCTGGCTTGTGCATTCACGATTTATAAAGGACGCGCGAGAGGCGGGCGGAGGGGAGCGAGAGAGGCGGGGGGAGGGAGAGAGACACACACAAGAGAGACGCCGCTCCCTTCCCTCTCGTCTCGCTTTTCCCTCCTCTCCTCCAATGAGTTGTGCGCGTACTTCTCGGGCTCTAGCGCAGCTCAGAGACAAGATATCGACAAACGGTAAAAAAAAACATTATGTTATTGGGTCCATGAGGGGTAGTTTGAACATACTTTTGACCCCATAGTGTAAAATCGGCAATCTGCGTTGTGGCCCCTAGTTATGTTTCGCGCAGTTTATGAATCATCCAAGTAAATCCAACAAAGATGAGTGCTTGATTTATGTTGTAAATTAATAAAATATTGGTATTTTTTTATTACTGACTATGGATTATTTTTTATAAAGTAAATCTTACTCCTTCGTCATATCGCAGCCTCTAACAAACCCGGTGAATGGCTTGAAACCGGAGTTCTCATCGGCATGGTAGAATGTCTGCGAGTATCGATAACTGCCTTTTCATATCGTACACGCCATTATATCAAACACTAGGAATAGAAGCTATAAGATCGTGGTCGTCAAAAGGAAGGCAAACTGCACCTTGAATGATTTCTCCCCTGTCGTTTTATCCTCATACACTTCGAGGAGTACCGTAGCCGAGTATGCGGGGACTGCTCAAATTTGCATTAAGTTAGTAACACAAAACTAAACTAAATTTAAATTAAAAATAATAAAGCTAACATTCCGTCATCACGTATTTCTTCGCACCGAGAATCACGAGGAAGGACATGACTGTGGAATCGTGCTGAATTTAGTGATCAGGTGGCGATCGGCGAAACTATTCTTTGTCAGTTAATGAGCTGCGAGAAGTTCTAATAAACGTACCGCAGACATAGCATAGTATTTGAGGTTGTTGTAGAAACTTCGGCAATCGCTCGAAGTCGAATCGGTTCTGCACTTGAGAATGCCATTCACGTTGCTCACGACCTTAAAAATAGCAAATTAAAAAAACAATAACAATAGCATTTTTAAGAATACAAATTAGAGCCTATGAACCAATTTACTGTTTTTATTTTGCCATTGTCAGCTCTCGACTTATCCACTAGACTAAACTTCACGAGTAATCAATCCCCCATGAAACTTAACTGACCAATTTGAGCGTATCTCCTGCGTGAATTTTCGGAATCTCCACAGAAACATCGATGCCATTGATTCCGTTCGGATTGCCTGAAGTTTTTTCAGATGTCTTTTAATTTTTTTTATATAAAATAACCTAGTCCTTCAGAGAAATCATCATCAATTGCTTGAATGGAATCAACCATGGCGGGAATATCGCCAGTGTAGAACCAGGGGTAACTGAAATTGGAATGTTGATATTTCTGAAGAATGCCGATTTTCCGTGTGCATTTAAGTTTCGAACGCTTCTTATAATCGAATGGCTCAGTACTGATCAATAGCTCGTCTAATTGTTCGATAAACCCACAAATCCTCTATCTTTGCGCCGGTCTGGTTAAGCTCCTCGATGTGCAAACTCTGAATTATTCTTTTTATTTAATAAAATCTTGGGCGCTCTTGCAGGTCCCTACGTATTCAACAATTAAAACGGATGATTAGCGTTTGAATTCACCTCGCAAAACATAGGATCATAAAAGTTGTAGATGTCATCTGGTGTTAGTTCCATGCCCGCGTAACCCGAGAGGTACTTGAGCACTTGCGAAACCTGGATGTTTTAAAATTTTGAATTTGTATTCATCCTAAAAATCCTTTACCTGTGGTTGTTTCATGTAGTTTTGATATTCTTCACTGCTGTCGACGAGGTCGTACAGCTCTTGAAGACGATTGCAATCCGCGTCAGGGTGCAGCTCCTGAAATATAGTTCGTACCGCCTCAATATCGTGAAATCTGTGAAGCTACAGTAATTACTCACGTGGTCTTTGTTGTAGGGTATAGTGTGCACAGGGATGGGAACATAGCCAGTCGGCCAGTCCGGTAAGGCGGTTTTGGATGGATAGTTCTGGCCCTCGACCTGGAAACAGTGAACTCAGAAAATAACGGCATCTTCACAATCACTGATAAGTTCAAACTGATATGCACAAGATATCGTAACATTCAAATGCTCAGCGGAGACGCTACGGTGTTTAGCGCATAATACGGAACATTTTATTCGACGGCTTCTTATTGATTAACGCTAAAATTCTCATTTTCTCAGTAAGTGCTACTTGTGCCGCTAGGAAACGATTAGAAACAAGAGCTAGGGTCGGAGACCCTCCAGTCAAAAGTTGAAATGAACGATAGGAATCGTAATACGCGGAACGGTTCAATATTTCGCGATAAAAGTAAATGATCATTCTGGGGAAGAATCAAAATATGCAGTAGAAAAGTGACTCACCCCAAAGCCCGAATACATTCCGGCAGCATTTGCATACGCTGAGATGAGTGTTCGATTGAGGTCAGTGGCCCGGAAGTAGACCTGAACATCGCGCGTTTCTTAGAGAAAAAAAACAAGTTTCATTACAACTCTGTAGTTGCGCACACATGTTACAGAATCTAAGGAAGAAAAAAGTGTAAAATTATGTTGTTTTATTTTAACGACTGCAATATTATAGAAAATCAATTCACATAAAGTATGTGACTATTCAATTGATAATGAAACACAATCGATTTGAGCTCTGATAATAAGTACACTGCATTTTACCGACCTCTTTTGCCGTGTACGCCGGCGACAAAAGCTTGAAGTCGTCGACGTATCGTTTCCTCAGTTTTCGACCCAACTCGAAGTGCTGCCGCATTCCTTCCTAAAAGGTAGGACATTTTCTTCCACGTTAAACAAATGAAAATTCTTCGTTCGCACATTTCTAAAAGGTTTCGCGCTTTATTTTTGAGTTATAGTTTGCAATATACGTAGACACTAGAGCTCAAAACATGAGCCACGGATTCACTCGCTCGTCTGGTCGAGTGGCGAGAGAGCGTAAAGAGACGGATGCACAAATTTTGCGATTTTTAAAGATATACTTACTGGCGACAGCTGTCCATAGCCGCCACCGCCGATCGTCCAGTCGTCCTCGGTGAACTGAAATGGTCATGGTTATCATGGGCTTCTGCTTCTGCAAATTTAGAAGCGTTAATTTAGAAAATGCCATGCAAAAAAACGAGTACCTGATCAACTCCAGCGATCGGGTTCGCAGCCGCTCGATCGCCATGCCGCCACAGCTGAATTATCAAGTATAATGATTATAATGATAATGAATGATTATTAATGATAATGAATGATTATAATGAATGATCTATAATGATTATTTTCCGATGCTTCAGCGAAGTAAATCGTAAACATTTACAACAGCCCTTTCGTAAAACGGCGGTAAACTGACCGATGTCGCAAAGATCAGCTCCAAATTGGGATCGACCTTCTCGTCGGGAAGCGCGTCGTAGCGGGCTTTTCTCTCACTCCTGCAATGACCTTTCAAAATCGTTGCGGACTTATTTGTTGTACTTTTTGCATAGAACGAAATCTACCGTCTCGTCATAGTTATCAACATCATTGAAGGAAATGTATTCGTTGTCAATTTGAAAGAATTAAACTTTTGAAAGAATTAGACAATAAAACTACCTTGACAGAGCTGCTGCAGTTGCTGCAACGCCAAAGATTACAATCAGCCTCATCGAGATTGGATTGTTGGCCAGAAATGAAGGCAGATCGACAATCCAACTCAGTCTGTTAATCGTCTTAAATGCACAGAACTTGTCCGATAAAAGCCACGCCGCTTCGTGATAAGATTAATCGGTATGATGGAAATAGTGTACGGTTTAAGGAGAGCGGGGCTAGTGTGATCTTGTTTATTTTTCTGCACGGTTCGACGCGAAATTACTCTCTTATTTTCGTACACTTTTCCAGCGTTCTAATCGGTGAGAGACTGAGTGAAACCGAGAGACTGCTTCCTGTGAAGTAATGTCTACTCATCCAGACAATGTCAACAGCACGCACCTTGCTCCGATCGCTTCAAAGCATGACGAATACCTAAATTTTTGAGATAACTGTCAGTTCTCCGGTCAACCCACTGCTACCTGGCACGGATCTGATTCATTCTTCCGATTTTTTTTTTCGTGGGATGTCGTCACAAGAAAACAAACTTTATTACGAAAATAAACTAATAACTTTATCATAACAATTCAATACGATTCGATTCATAGCAGGCGGGAGATGATCATGACAGACAGGGCGGTGAGCAGGGAGAGTGAGGAGGCGGAAGTGGTTGTGGGAGCTGCAATGGGTACTTTTGTTATTACAATCATTGCAAATCTTCTTATTATTTCCCCTTTACAGCAGATTTATTCAATCAAGCCAAATACGTTTCAGTCGTATCGTTTAGTTCATTAACTCTGTTATCACAGATTCATTCAACTTCGCCCACTCACGAGTAGTCGGAGTTGTCGTCGGCTTGTTGGTCGTCGGCGGTACCGTGGTGACAATGGTGGACGATCCAGTTGCGGGCCTGACCGTGGTGGTTGGGGGCACGCCGTTCGGGGGCGTGTTGCACAGCTGGAATCAATATCGTAACCCCTTTCTAATTCTGTTTCTCTCAATCTTGCACTCTACGTGTACTATTCCTTTTTTTTCGCTTCACAAGCGCATGAAATTTAATAAAAACTGAATTTAAGCTTGAAAATATCAACTCACCGTGACCATATCCGTGTCGGGCGCGTACTTGGCGACAAGATCGTCGAGAACAGAGATAGGGCAGGTACTGTAAAATAAATTATTGATTTATATTTTTAATTTCCGCAATTTCGAAAATCAGATCTGTTTCAAGGGTTTCGTTTAGCCAACGAATTATGTTATTGTAGATTTCGTGTTGATATCCGCTTCATAAAATGTTATACCCCTTGACTACTCTGATTTTTATAGCGACTTTTTAAATAATTGCTCACTTCTCCTTCGGGTCGCAGCCCCTAACGAAGGCGGTGATGGGCTTGAAGCCGGAGTCCTTGTCCGCGTGATATTGCACCTGCGATATTTGATTATTTAATTAATTAAATTAATAATAACAACAATATTTATAAAGAAAATGGGTCACGCAGTACGGCCACTGACGACACTTTACACGTTTACCTTTACAACATGTATCCGCACTAGCGCTAATTAGCAGCAACAATCATTGCTAATTGTATGTTCGGACATTGGTCATGATCTTCATTCTACGCTGCTTCTTAGATCAGAAGCCAACTGATATCAGAGCCGATCTTGATCACAAGAGATTGGAAGATTATCGGGGCGTCGTTTGCGCATAGCGATCTCTGCGCTCAGTTTGTGCCAGGAATCACCTTTTCGATGTTTGGCACGACGCATTACATAACTAATAACACGAGGAAACATAATTGAAAAAAAGAGCTATTCACCTTGAAGTATCTCTCGCCGGTCGTCTTATCTTGATAGATCTCGAGGAACACGGCGGCCGAGTAGTTAGGGTAACCTAAATATTGAATTAGCAAAAACATCAGTGATTATTTAATTATTATAGTAATAACAATTATTGTGCTTACCCTCCGGGATAATGTATTTCTTCACGCCGAGGATGGTGAGGAAGGCTGCGGTTGTGGTGTCGTGCTGGAAAGAAAACAAATAGGCTCACGAAAAAGGATCACTCCCAAATAATCTCTTCCAATAATTAAAACAATAGGAATTTAGCGTGAGGCTTTCCACAGCAGAAGTTGCTTCAACTTTTTGATAAAAAATTATCGCCATGCAAAAGCCAGCAGTGGTTAAAAAGTATGATATGATAATCAGAATATTAAAATGTGCGCCAAATCTTCAATAACGTACTGCCGACAGGGCATAGTATCTCAGCTTCTTGTAAAAATTCCTGCACTTCTCATCATCATCTGGGGTATCCATGCACGCGAGCACACCCTGTACGTTGGCCACCATCTGAATTAGATTAATGATAATTCGGATACTCGAAATCGAATACTCATCAATTCACATTCAATTCAACCAGTTTTTGAGAAACTCTGAAACACATCTAAACATTGAAATATATAATTGTAGGCGTTTTCTCTTTCTGTGCATTCACAATCGAGCAACTGAATGATTGCGTGACGACAGCACGTATCAGGGTGTCCCACATATTTTTGGAATTTGCTTGCCAATAATTACTGCATGATCGACAATCATTCTGATGCAATACAATATTACGTCATCATGTTGTGCAATTGTTTACACTTAGCCGCTTCTCGATTGCATCAGTCTTTGACTAGTTTCATCAGTTATAGTCATGAACACTGCTCGAGACTACCGCTCCGTTTTGCTTCATTATTTTCTCCTGGGTCGAACGGCGACGGAATCCCACCGTAAGCTGGTCCAGACTCATTGCGAAAATGCCCCCTCCCTTCACACCTGCTTCAATTGGTTCACCCGATTCAAGCGAGGGGATTACAATCTGGAACACCAACCCCATCCTGGACGCCCTTCTTCTCGTGTTCGGGGTCGTGTTCTCAGGGAACTGAAGGCCAATCCCAAATCTAGTGTGCGCGATATTGAGAAGACCATCCATATTCCTAAGACCACAGTTGCTCGAATCCTGCATGATGCTGGGAAGACACCTAAGCTCCCCCAAGTGATTCCGCATGACCTCACGACAGCTCAGCTGAAAAAGCGGGTTGACGTTTGTCAGGGATTACTCCACCGTAGATCCAATTTCAATTGGGTCAGCCACATCGTCGCCATGGATGAGAAGTGGATCACCTACGATAATCCTGAGAGGAAACTTCAGTGGGTGGACGTCGATGAGAAACCCCAGCAGGCTCCAAAGGCGGAACTTCACGGAAAGAAGGAACTCCTCTGTTTCTTCTTCTCCGTCCTCGGTCCCATCTACTGGGAGATCCTCCCTCCCGGCATCACCATCAAGGCTGACCTCTTCACTACCCAACTGGAAGAGGTGGCGGTCAGGGTCCCTCCCAAACTCCTGAGCGAGGGCAAAATCCTCATGCTCATGGACAACGCGCGCCCTCATCATGCGAAAATCACCCAGAAGAAAATGGACGAGCTGGAGATGGAATGGCTCCCTCACCCACCTTACTCCCCTGATCTGTCCCCTTGCGACTACCACTGTTTCCGCTCCCTCTCTAACTTCTGTCGAGGAAAGAAGTTCAAGAACCGAGACGCACTTGTGAAGGAGTTCGAGGCATGGATCAACTCTAAGCCCCAGGCCTTTTGGAAGAGAGGGATCGAGACCCTGCCCGATCGATGGAGGCAGGTCGTGACTACTAAGGGAGCATACATTGATTACTGATCATTTGTTGTTGTTGAAGGAATAAACAAAAAAATAAAAATAAATAAAAATGTCACAAATATGTGGGACACCCCAATATTTCGAACTCTAAGCACCACCCACCAGCTTCAGCGTGTCTCCAGCGCGAATCTTGGGGATCTCCACAGAGACGTCGATGCCGTTCACTCCACCGGGGTTGGCTGAATTAAAATATTCATTATACATTAACTTAAATAATTAATTCAAATTAATTAGTTTAATTAATTTAATTAATCACCAATTCCATTCGTAAAGTCTTCGTCCTTGTCGATGATCCAGTCGACCCAAGAGGGAACGTCTCCCGTGTAGAACCAGGGGTAGCTGCAAAATAATTATATTAAACGTTATTGTGATGATTTCATTTACGTTTGATGGTATCTCAATTATTTGACAATTATGGATTAGAAATTTTCACCAACTCAATGTGTTTCATTTGATGCACTTATTATAGAGGAGATCATTCCAACAATTACGCTGCGGCTTATCTTACAAAATAAAATAACCATTATCAAAATGCTTACAAGTCCTCGATGTTCGCTCCCGTCTGGTTGAGCTCCTCGATATGCTGGCTCTGTAATTTAAATACTCAGCAATAATTTGATTCACTCCGCCCCTTCCATGCTTCCGAGTAAGAATTGTCCATAGGTAGAGTTGTGCGAATCACTACTATCTCCGTTATACATATATGTCGCTCTGTTCGCCAGAGTGTAGAGGGAAATGAAGAGGTTGATTCTTCATCATAACAACCCCTCTCTATTCACTGACCTGGCAGAAGATGGGGTCCTGGAGATCGTACATGTTGTCGATGTTCACGTCAGTGCCCGTGGTGTCCGAGAGGTACTTGAGGATTTGCGAGATCTAAATAAGATTTTTACGTCTGTGTTATTGTTAATTTTTCCATTTTCATTATCATCTTTCGAAAAAATGTCTTTGTTGTGTATCTGTGTCCTCGAGTGAACGATCCAATGACAGCAGTTTATTGTAGAACTATTTACAGAAGAAAACGGCAACGGCACTCGGAGAGAGAAGAGCGAGAAGAACGAGTCCATTTAGGCCAGGGCAATAATTGCACAACCACGGGATTACAGTATATTGCGTAATCAGGGAATTCCGTGCGGGACTCTATGCATTTGAAATACGTTAGAATTGTGTCAGACTAATTACTCGAATATTCTATTCTCGTATACAACACCTCCCTTCTAAGATACGAACTCGGGAGTATCTGATAAAACAAAAACGAAGAAAAGAATATGAGATGGGCCACGATATCATCAAAATGTGGTCAATAGGACTGGCATTGCGCGACAGTGAACTGGCTTTGCGCGACAGTTATCTCTTCTTCTCTTGCACTCGCTCGATCGGCATCATCGCCGGGCACGTCTCCGTTGGTGATGAGTTGTAGTCGACGGGCTCATCTCGATGTTGTCCGGATACGGCGGGCACATCTCTGCATGAAGTGGAACGGTAGTCGGTTCTTCTCAACGCGTCGCAACTTGACGAAGTCGGCCATCCGTGTTCCTTCTTCACTTTCATCTGGTCTTGACCCAGAAGTCCTGAGTCTGAACCGGTCAGAACTCTATCTTTCAGCTCGTACTCGAGCAGAATTTCAGTCATCGATTCAGATGTGAGGATCTCGCGATCCTTCTTCAATGCACAGTAAGCAACTGCGACTTGCTCTTTCAGACTTGATCTCCTTGGAGAAGATCCCGATCTTTCCAGAATAGCAATTCCAGAAGACAGATCGTCATTTCCAGTCAATGGGTCTTTCACCATTGCTGTACCCTCGATAGTAATCGAGTAATTCCTGGATTCGTTCGTGACTAGTCCAGTACCAGAGTGAAATATCTCATTCACCTCTGTGCCATTTCCAGAAAATGGGTCTTTCACCTTTTCTGTACCCTCGATCGAGTAATTCCTGGAGTGGTCTTTCACACCTCCAGTACCAGAGTGGAGTCTTTCACCCTTCTCTGTGACCTCGATACTTCCGATCGAGTGATTGAGTTGAGCCTCCGCCCTCTTGGGAATCAGTGTGAAGAAGAACTGCATGTGATCTTTTCCAAGCACGTTCGCGTCTTCAGTGATGTAGACTTCTCCGAAAGTAATGACCCCATTCATCTCCAAATGAACATCGCATTTTCCAGTCACAAGGAAAATCGATCCATTAGGGCATTCGGGAGTGACTTTGGTACACCTTGCTCTCGGTGATCCAACCAATTTCCACGTGTGCTTCGAGATGAATGTCAGATCGGAACCTGAGTCAACACTCATTTCCACCTTCATTCCATTCACTTTCATTGAAACATCGAACTCCGATGAGTTCCCTGATCGCTCGCTCATGATCTTGTTGAACTTAGGTTTCGCTCCCTTGTTCTTCCCTGGGCACTTCACTCTTATGTGACCAGTCTCTTTGCATTTGTGACAGATCGCACTCACAAATGGACACCTCCCATCATCGTGATCTCGACCGCATCTTTCACATCCTTCACTTTCAGAGTCTGTGGAAGAGCTTCGATCTCGGCGGGACTTCTCCTTCCCCTTCCCATAATGCTGCCTCACAGCATTAACTTGAGATCGATTCTGGCCAGTCACTGTTTGAGAGTCTAGCTGAGCCTCCTTGAAGCTATCAGCTATCTCGAGTAACTTCTCGAGGGTGGGATTCTCTTCCCTTTTCATGCCATTTATGATGTGGAACATGGCACCAGTGTGTCTCGGTAGATCAACATCTGCCAAGAAGATCATCGTCTTGATCTTATCCGGGGTAAGCTGGGTGACATCAGCATCCTCGACCACTCGATTTACTCTCGTTGCAAATTCTCTAAGATCGTCAATATTCACCTTTGACATCTTGAGATTGAACATCTCGAGTCTCTTTTCGAAAATGGTCTTCTTGTCTCCGAACAATTTCGTCATGACCCCTTGAACCTCAGAGAATGACATCTCTTCCAGTTTCTTTGGTCTAATATGGTCACGAAACTGCGACTCTTGGTCGGGTCATCGCCACTGCTGGTTGCACTCTGTGCCTGCTGGTCTCTCAGTGCTTTCAACTCTGCCTGTTGTGCTGCCATCATCTGTTGCATAGCCACTAGCATTTCTGCCATTCTCTCAGTTGCTTCTTCCATTTTCAGGCGAGACAGACAACTCTAGAGAATATTTCGTGCAAATGATGAAATTCTAGCCTGTGAAAGCTTTACTTCTGCTTGATGGATCACACTGTTCTTGCTTTGCGACTCCTCCACAACCTTTACCACGTGTTGGTACCTTCCAAAATCACTTTTTGGGCAGGGCCTTCGGCGAGGGTATCAGAAATCGTGTGCCTGTGGGGGCCGATTCTGATCCCGTGAAGGAAAAGCGATGATCCCCGTGGGGGGTGCTTCTTACCACTGGTGTGAGCCAGCGGCGAACTCAAGAAAAACACGAAAAAAAACCAAAGAAAACTATTTTCGAAAATATTCGAAATTCACTTACTTTTAGTTCGGTTTACTCCTGAACGCCAATGTTGTGTATCTGTGTCCTCGAGTGAACGATCCAATGACAGCAGTTTATTGTAGAACTATTTACAGAAGAAAACGGCAGGGGAGAACTCGGAGAGAGAAGAGAGAGAAGAACGAGTCCATTTAGGCCAGGGCAATAATTGCACAACCACGGGATTACAGTATATTGCGTAATCAGGGAATTCCGTGCGGGACTCTATGCATTTGAAATACGTTAGAGTTGTGTCAGACTAATTACTCGAATATTCTATTCTCGTATACAACAGTCTTTAATAATCAAATTCCGCCTAGGCGCCAGTGACTCATTCTTATCGAGGAAGCGGCTTCCGCTTTGCTTGCCGTGTGCACTCTAGTGCACTTTTTATCGGCAATGCAAATGGCTGCCCGTCAGATCCATCACTACCATCTACTCGTTCGTAGAGGGGGGGGGTTAAATAAAATAAAACATAAATAGGAAAAAAGATAAATTCAGACGCACCTGAGGGTCGTTGATGTAGCTCTGGTACTCGGGACTCTGTCTAATCATCTCGTACAGTTGATCTTGACGATCGCATTTCGCGTCTGGATGACCGACCTGCAAATGGAAAAGGTAAAGATCTCTCTCTCTCTGGAAAAGGTAGAGAAGACATTTCTTTGATATTTCTGGCTGTGCAACCCCACGTTCCTGTCCAAGAACAGTCACCAATACGTGGTGCTAATGCGTCTTTGTCGTGTGCACTAGGTCGAGGATTTCTCGAAGTTGGGATACCGCAATCTCCTTTGCTATTACTGTACCCAATGCTACAGTAACCAACCGATAAACGTTATCTCTACCATAATCCATCGCACAGCTAAAGTGACTCAGACACATCTGAATGATTTTCTAACCCTTCCAAACTCACGTAATCAGTGCTGTAATCGACAGTGTGCACGGGAATGGGAATGTAGTTGGTCGGCCAATCGGGGAAATCGTCCGTCTTCTCAGGGAAGTTCTGGCCTGCGATCTGTAAATTTATCCCATTGAATCATCTCGGTGCATTGACAATCAGTTTCATGCGGGTGTCTAAGGCTGGCAATAACATTTTTACAATTGCACCTCATTGCAGTCTTCTAAAAATAAAAATACAATGTAAGGAATGGTGTTGCAATCGTTGTTTGAGCATGACTCAACATGATGGAATAATGTTGCGAAAGTTGTTTGAATAGAAAGGAGAATGACTCACGCCGAAGCCGGAATACATGCCAGCGACGTTGGAATAGGCAGAGATCAGGGTACGGTTGTAGTCGGTGGAACGGACGTAGATCTAATGAATAATCGATTTATGGGATACTGTTAGTTACGGTACGCATGAAAAATCGATTCCAAAGCCTTTCCGTGCACCTGAAACTGTACCTAAAGTACCATAGAGAGTACTGTACCTCCTTAGCACTATAAGCTGAGGACAGGATCTTGAAGTCATCGACGTATCGCTTTCTGATCATGCGGCCGAGGTTGAAGTGCATCCTCATTCCTTCCTGAAGTTTAAATCATAATTAACCTTAATTAGTTACTAATTAGTTTGTATTTTCGTACAGGCGAAAGCTCTCCATATCCGCCACCGCCAAACGTCCACGCATCTTCGGGAAACTGTAATGGATTCTTATTTTTATAATTTGTTATTTTTAAATATATTTATTAATTACCGCATCAAGTCCGGGCACTGCGTGCTCTGCAGCTCGGTCACCATGTCGCCACAACTGCAATGATAGATTATGATTATTGATTGACTACAGTACCCGTACAGTATTACATCCAAGCACAGAAGGAAAAAATCAGTTGTCAATCATTAGAATCGATCCTGCTACCGTACTTACCGAGTGTGCGAAAATTAGTTCAAGATTCTCGTCTTTCACATCGGCGGGCAGTGCGAGATATCGGGCTTGTCGAACACTTCTGAAAAAAATGAGATGTCATAAAAATTAAACAATGTGAATTTGAAAAAGAGGACTTACCGAGGCACCGCTATAGCGGCTCCTACCACCGCTATGAGCGCTAGTAACCTCATTCTGAAACAGCAGCAGGAATTTCACAGTAAGATAATGCAGTCAATGCGACGTTTGAAATGGAAAGATGAGATATGGTGAGTTGCCGAGATTATCAGCGCATTTGCACAAGAGAAAAGGCAAAATGAGGAGACATCTTCATATTTTTGACAGGCAAAGCTGAGGTGTCATAAAGCCGCTTATTTCAGGCAAAATTCTTCGAGGGATCAGGCAAAATCCGCGACTAGAAGGCGAGAGAGTACGTGGACAGAGGAGTGTCCCTCGGACTAGAAAGATAAGAGGCGATAGCAAGGAAAGAACTGTCAACGGCAAGGAGGAAAGATAAGGAGTGTAGCATAGTTCTGGGACGAAAAATACGGTTGACAAGAGAGATCTACTTGCAATTTGAAAAAAAATAGTCGATCTCCAGGACCCAGGACGGATTCCTATCGGCTCAAGTGATCTACGGTCAAGAAAGGCCCCACACAAGAAGGCTGCTTCGTGAGTTTACTCTTAACCACGCAAGTCAGGACTTCGGCGGCTGGATGATCTACTTCGTGGCTCAAGACCTATCGAATCGACACCACAAAGCTAAGAAGAATCCAACCCTTGTCCCATTATCACTAAGTACGAAGATCCCAATCCCCTCCCCAATGATGTTTCCCCCCTGCAGGCCTATTGCCTTGATGTCAGGATAAATATGAAATATGAACTGAAGAGTAAATAACAACCGCCAATTCAGTTGAGTCAATACAGTAAGCTACAAGCCACATGCCCTGTTAATGAGAGATCATAGAGCGACTAAGAAAATAGCGGTTAGCCCAGAAATTGGCCAAAAAGGTATCCATTGTTGAGATATTTTACTGTAGATAAAACAGGAGAATTCGCACAGTCGAACTGTCATCGACAAATGACGAAAAGACTCGAATGCATTGATAAGCCTACGCTATTGCGTGCGCACTATTTGTGGTCGGTAATAAAATGTTCGGTATTGCGATTCACGTCAGAATGCGCTCTCTCGATTTAGCCTTGTCTCTACGTTCCCTGACCACCAAATAGAACGAAGAATTCGGAGTGGTTTAACCCCACGGTCCTACGAACGATCAACGTTCTATATCACGTCGGAGAAGAGAAGCGATTCTTATACAACGGAGCGCGATTGTGGAGAGACTGTATAAGTATTAGAGGCGCGACATGACACGTATTCACAACGAAAAAATGTGTCGTCTCTTCAATCAGCAAACGCTACAGCGAAAAAGAGTGAGGAATGAAGAGAAGAAAGAATTTTGAATTACACGTATCACAACTCCTAGGCCTCACAATACGATCAATCGTCTTCAATTTGACGAGTCATTAAACACAATGATCAGAGATAGAGGACGAGGAACAAAGAGAGGTGAGCGTGTATAACACGTATGCACAACGACATCGAATGGTTGTCCTGTGAAGCTTTATGTATGGAAACTCGCTGAAAGGTGACAGTCACAGGCTTTATCTGCATGAATCACACTGTTCTTACTCAGCACAAAAATGTCCTCGCCTCTTCATTTCACGCACTCTCTCGCCAGTCTGAGAAGCATGCGAGTATTGCGAAATGAGAGAATCAGAAAAATGTTCGAATCAGACAATTGGACGAGTCATAGCAAGAGAATTTTGGAGTTTACAGTGTTATGCTCGTCTTATCGGCGAAGAGACAGTGAAGAGGAATGAAGATGAGGCGACTGAAATTTCACAACGATTTTTTGTACTTCGATAATGGGCCTGAAGGCCGAAAATAAAAAAAGGCCGAAAATCAGGCTCATGATCGAGTCGGCACTTTTCATCCGCAAAGTGCAATTCGCACGCTATTGTCTTCATAGCATTCGATTGATTCACTATGCTCGAACTATGTAGCCTGGTAGAATCTTGATGTTGCAAGGGTAAAGCAAATACCTGTATCATCTTGTAGATGTCACCAGATCATTGACTGCTAAAGACATCGGTGTTGCAATACTAAAAGTTTTGTGTTCGATCGTAAACTTGATTCATGCGGGTTTCGTAACCGCAACTATTCCATATGACTATGCGCATTCCCAGTCACACCCGCAGGCTCTGTTTTATCACATTGCATGGCCATCTCTCATTGGAAGACAGAAACGTGATATCGATTCAGGAAATTGCTCAGTTCACGATCCTATCAATTGAGAGCTAACTCCTCGAACGCGATATACTAAACCGCTCAGTTCACGATCCTGTGTCATTCACTTACCGTATCCATATCCGGCTTAGGCGTGTACTTGTCGACAATGTCCCGCAGGACCGAGAGCGGACAGAATCTAGAAAATATGAAATTATTTTTATTCTATAATTAGAAACTTAGCGACGATCACAATTAATGAACAAACAAAGCATTTATTGGAATATTGAAACCTAACCAAAAACCAAAACATCCTTGAGAAAATTAACAACCTTTTTGAGGGAATGAATAGTACAAAATGAGAAGCAGGTGGGTGAGGACCAGGGTTGAAGGGAGATTTTATTTTGATTACATGTATTAGAAACTCACTCATCCGTGAGCGGGCACCCCTTCACGTAATTTGTAACGGATTTGAAGTCGTCGTCGGGTGTGCCGAGGTAGATCACCTGAGATGATGCTTGAAAAGCTGAGCAAGGGCCTCGAATTAAATTTTGTTCTGAACGAAACGGAGGAACTGTTTAATTGCACTATCAAGCGACTATTGATCATTGAAATCAGAACGATGGAAAGTATTTTATCACGAAACTCTTTAGTGCTTCATCAACAGCATACAAATATTCCTAATTTCAAACAACAAACCACAATGCATGTGACATGCAGGAACGATTGACGACTCGCTTAGTCTGGTAATTTCCGTACCACGGAAAGCAAAACAATGACACATGCAACAGCTAACACGGCCCACCAGGGCCTTACGCTCGTCCGCTTCCCTTTCCACTAGAAGACCGGCTTGGCAACGTGCCAAAAAACCCATACACTTTCACACATTTTTTGAAAAAGTTAGTTCGTGATGGTGATTTAGTTTTCCGTGCAAGAATCTCTACCGTATTTTTGTTCAAATTTTGCAAAAAATATACTGTAGTCTCTTCTATCGCTTCTTGTCTCTAAGACAAAATATCAAATGAGCCACGCAGCCATTTTTGAATAATATTAACTCGCGCTAAGTAGTTTGCTGCGGACTGCTGACTCCGCCCAGCCGGTTTTAGAAGCGGAGGAGTAGAGGGTCGTGAGCTAAAACTGTGAGCACTAAGTCGAAAACGAAACAAGTACAGTCCCAAATTTGAGAGAGATGAGAGAAGTGCAGATTCGTGTTGTGCCTGTAATTTATTTCATTTAGTTTAAATTAATTTGTAAAATTTTTTCATTTCTGATTTCAGTTGCCATTTAAGTTTCACATTAATTATATTGGCAACTCTCGAGTGTGAAAACTAATACGGCTTAGCTTTTTTTTTGTGCAAAATAATTCTACAACATCCGAGCTTCTCGTTTGAATCGTGGTTTCGTTGTTTGAAGTGCGTTGATAAATCGTCGTGCTTTTTAAAGTTTCCCTTCAAAAGATCGTAACCTATGAAGCTATTTGCAAAAAATAAAGATTTACCCCGTCTCTACAGTTTCTTCTTCTCGTTCACATACACTTCTATTACAAATATATATTTATTATTTACGCTACTCTGTATTTTCTTTATTCATACAAGGTCAACAGTTTTTTTTCAGGTTATTTCATGATAACTATAATAAATCTCACCCTGAATCCACAGTCCGTCTCTTCTCGCTCTCATACACGCCCACTCTCCTCGCTCCTCTCAACTTCCTTCTCGCTGCCGTCCGCCACGATGGTTCGATCACGTAGCCCATGAGCGGGACGGAAGTGGCAAAACAGGAGAGGGAAGAGATCAAAGATCAAAGTTCACATTTCTATCAAAGCCTTCTATCATGATCATATCTAGTCTGAATTGTCAACCAGGAATCGTAGAGATCAAAGATAAGTTGATCTTGAAAATGCCAAAAAAATATGCTCACAGTGCGATCCACAAGTCGAAGAGGGAGAGTGACAGGTGCGAAATGTAAGGGATGGTGCTGAAAATAATAATTATGTTTTGTGTACGAGAAAAGAGAGATCAATCTCTGACAACAAGCTCAACTGAATTTGAGGACGTCGTGAAACTCAACACGAACATTTTCACAATTCAAAAAATAATTGATAGCCGAGGTGAAAACAAACCAGAGCAAATGTGAGAAGTAGAACCCCGCGATAAGCAAGTAGTTGAGGAAAACGGGAATGGATATCTTGTATAGTAACTGAAAGTTCATGTGTCAAATATGCTATACATTTTTTGAATCATGCATTTTGACAATTTTATTTCATTTTTTTTTCATCCTATGATCGTAACGGAATAAAAAAGGATGTGAATTTAAATCGCAAAAGGAGACTATACCTTGCTGACTCGAATATTCTCCAGCAACTGGAATCGCCTCGACAGCTCGTATCCGTTGAGGGAGATTGCGGCCTTCTGCTGTGGAAACTGCGCATCGCCGTCCACTTGCGACTATTGTAGCGGAAGAGAAGGAGGAAGGGCTAAAAGGAGTACAGTTAAAATATCCGTAAAATATTCAAACGGAATTCATGCAACTATTATCTGAAAATGAATAATATTCCGTTAAAGACTCACCACAAAACCGGCAATGTTTATTACTCCCGCAGCGATAGCCAGCATCGACCACGTTATGATGTCTGTAAAGCGTATGATCAGCTATCAGGATGGCGAATCAGTCTCCATTGTGAGCCAGACAACAGCGAAACTTTGTTAATGTGGTCAAGATTAGCGTGGTTTATTCTAAAATCTACGAATTGAAAGTCGACTTACCAAAAAGCAAAGTGTACGTGAGAATGAAACCACCAAAGAAGGAAAACGAGGATATGAGAGGAACTATCCACCATCTGTAAATAATAGTGAGATAAAAATGGTAAAAAATAAAATGAATAATAAATAAACCTCGTTTTTCGCTCGTAGTCATCACACCAGTACGTTGCACAGGCTCGCTCGCCTGTGAACTAGGGTTGGCTAAACGGTTGCGACATTGCAACGTTGCAATGGAGGGAGGGAGGGATGCAACGTTGCAACAAGAGAGTGAGGGGAGGGGAGGGATGCAGCGTTGCAATGGCCTTTGCAACGTTGCAACGATTCGGTACCTTCCGAGCTCGGAAAACAGTCCCGCATCAAATTTCACGGAAATTAATGTGCAAACGATAATTAAAACAATTTTTCATCTTGATATTCCACTGATTTCGACACCACTGAGTGTTTTCAAAGAAAGTTCTGTGCAATACTTAGAGACCACAAGCAGCTCCGCCCACTTGAGAGGGATAGAGAACCTACCTTAAAAAGGGACCGAGGTTTAGCAAATCGAATACTTCACCAAAATGGTCGATCAAGAGCGCGTTGGATAGGCCTCAGGCACGCCTTTTAGGGGGTCAATGGGCACTTTGTTCAGAAAAATTTAAGTTGGTCAAAATTGGGATAAAGTAGTCCAGGATAGGCGAATAACACATTTCTAATGTACGTTACAAAGTGCCCATTGCGCAGATTGTTCTTTTATTTTTATGAAGAATTTTAGAGAAGAAAAATCAAGAATCGAAAGTATCCCCGAATTGCTAAACTGTTTTGAAGGTTTTAGTACGCGCGTATTTATTCCAGCCCGATTAGCGCTAAATACAGTGTGAACGTGGGCGGAGCTAGTCAAATGAGGGAGACGGGAAGAGAGACGACCCTCTTCCCTTCTCGCTCCGTCTCGCTCTCCCTGCTGTTTCTATCCCGTCGTGACTAGCACACATCCTACCTAGACAAGAGGAAATTTCTCTCCCAAATTGTCTCTCACGACTGGGCGAAGCTATCGCCGTCGAACTTTGGGAATGAGCTTGAAATAGGCTCCGCCCCCCTTTTGCCTCGTCCTGGTTTCGGCCACTTCTCTGTTGAGCCCAGATCGCATGGTTTTTGGCTCATAACTCTGTTTAGAAATGAGATATCGACAAACTGTAAAAAGCATGATGTTATTCAGACCAAGGGGGATTCTTTAAGCACCTAAACATGACTATGCGATAGATTCGGTCTAACCCGTTGCGGTCTCTAGCAATACTCAATTTTTCGTTGATAACTCAGCGAAAATGTAAATCTTATTGGCAAAGGGAAACTATGGGGTATCGTCAGTTGTCATTGCATCTTATTATTATCTCAGTTAGAAAAAAATCGCTAAAGCTTCCGCGAGTCGGGCGCATTGCCTTATGAAGCTTTGAGATGAGAAACACGTGCGCTCTAGTCGCGCCGGGTTGGGAAGAGGGGGAAGAGGAAGAGGGAAGAGGAGGGGGAGGGTTGCAACGTTGCATCCCTCCCCCTCCCCTCTTCCTCTCGTTGCAACGTTGAAACCATCCCTCCCCTCTATTGCAACGTTGCAAACACCGCATAGCCAACCCTACTGTGAACCCGATGAGACTGAATATAATTTATTCGAATAGGGCTAAATATTATTTTCCATGAAGCAGAACGGGCATTATCGTTGTTTTCACATTTTAAACGGTTTTGCATTAGCCCTGAAGCTCACGTGAATATGAGATAGAATATTCCGTAAAGTCGCAGGAAACTCGCGCCAATAAGTAGGGGGTTGTCCGTGCCTAAAAATTATCCTTCTTGCAGATCAGAATGCTACATGTAAGACATAGTATTCACAAATAAACGAAAGTAAACTGAACCTCCAATAGGCTGAATCAGATGCAGCTCGAAGAGGATCAAGATCAGTCTTCCAATCGTTGAAAGAATGTACACTGAGAAGCCAATGCAGAACATAACAGATAGATGCACCTGAGAATTGAAACACTTAACTTGACTATCACTCCTTGACGGATCAATACAAAAGAAATGATATTCGAAAAATGATGAAATATCCATTGTTCTGTTCAGGTCCATGACGACTGTTCATTTATGACAAGAAATAATGAAAAATAATAATATGTTTTCAGACCGAACTCACGTGAAGCACCGCAGAGTTCATCAGTATCTTCATCGCAAACATCATAAGGGATACACTCGTGAGGATCAGGAAAAGCTGAAAACATGCGATTTCGAGATACTGTTCCACGTCCCTTCTTTTTCAGATTCCATTCAGCTAATTTTGAGTCTGGTTTGCGAAATGACCATTAAAGAAAAAAGCGTACCTCCGTGCAGTGAATAAAGTACAGCACTCATCGTCAGAAATCGTCACGTCAAAATGGGCATTCTCGATTTCGCATTGTCCCTACGTTCGCTGAATACGAGATAAAAGAGAAAATGAAGAGAGTTGTAACCCAACAGATAGTCCTACGAACGATAAAAGTTCTACACACGTATCTGCAGTCGGGGAAGAGCAGTGTGTTCTATACACGAAAGCGCGATAGTGATAGTGACTGTATAAGTATTAGGGCCGCGACATGACACGTATTCACAACGGGCTCGAATTACGAGTGATCGTCTCTTCAATCAGCAAACGCTACTCGAATCAGCGAAAGAGCTCGAGAAATGATCTTGTATTGCACGTATCACAACGTCTCCGTCTCCTAAAGAAGCACAGTCTGAGAGAATACGAGGAATAAAGAGACGACGTCCAAGTAATACACATATCATAACGACGTGCTTGTGAAGCCTTATGTATGGAAACTTGCTGAAAGGTGACTGTCAGAGGCTTTATCTGCGTGAATCACACTGTTCTTACTCAGCACAAAAATGTCCTCGTCTCTTCATTTCACGCACTCTCTCGCCAGTCAGAAAAGCGAAATAGTATTGCGAAATGAGAGAGCCCGAAGAATGTTCGAAACAGACAACTGTACGAGTCATCGCAGGAAAATTTTGGAGTTTACAGTAATAAGCTCGTCTTATCGGCGAAGAGACGGTGAAGAGGAATGCAGTTGAAGTGACTGTAAAGGAGTGATTTCACAACGGCTTTTGTACTTCAGATGGTGGCTGATGGCCCACAGGGCCGAAAATCAGGCTCATGATCGAGTCGGCACTTTTCATCCGCAAAGTGCAATTCGCACGCTATTGTCTTCACAGTATTCGATTGATTCACTATGCTCGAATTATGTAGCCTGGTAGAATCTTGATGTTGCAAGGGTAAAGCAAATACCTGAATCATCTTGTAGAAGTTACTAGATCATGAACTGCTGAATACGTCGGTATTGCAATACTGAAAATAAAATGATTGTTTGACCATACACTTGATTCATGCAAATTTCGTAACAGCAACGATTCAATATGACTGTGAGCATTAATAGTCACACCCGCGGTCTCTTTCCTATATCATACTCATTTGCGAGATTTTTTCTCAATTGGAAGTCAATACCGTGATCTAGGAAACCGCTCAGTTCACGATCCCTTTGAAACACTTACCGTATCCATATCTGGCTTGGGCGTGTACTTATCAACGATGTCCCGCAGGACGGACAACGGGCACAATCTGCAAAGTAATCATGTTATTTTATCTATAGACAAAAGAGTGGAGTGACAATCAAAGTTGAAGATCAATAGCGTATTCATTGGGATAGTGAAACGTAACCTAAAAAACCAAAGCATCCTCGAGAAAATTCTCTACATTTTGGGGAATGATTGACGCAAAGACAAGTGGGCGAGAGAGCGATATTTTTTTTGAGAAAACTCACTCATCCGTGAGCGGGCACCCCTTCACGTAGTTGGTGACCGATTTGAATTCGTCGTCGGGCGTGGCAAGGTAGATGACCTGTAGTGATTCTTGAAAAGGGGACGCAATGACCTCGAGATAACTTTTGTTCTGAATGGCACTGACTCACTGCCATCCAGCACAGCCAGTGAGGCAAGGCCAAATATTGGAACTGCTTAATTGCACTATCAATCGACCACAATTGGCGATAATTATTAATTAATTTGTTAATTAGGCATATTAATTATCGCAATTAACTAATTACCTTGAAATACTCCTCATCTGTGTCCGTATCAACGTACAGCTCGATAAATGTAGAAGCAGCGAAGGCTGGGTAGCCTGGAATTCAGCTAATCATCTCAGAATCAGAATATGTTTCACATATTGCTAAAGAGTTGAACTATGAGGAAATTGATGATCGATTCGCGTTTTCTCGCAAAACAAATAATACCATACCGATCGGATTAGCGCCCCATTTTAATGCAATATATTACAGTTCTAGCATAATATTGATGCACAGACCGTAAGTCATCCTCATTTCCCACCTACTCCATATGTAGAGAATTTTCTGGGCCAAAAAATACAATAAAATTGTAACACGTACCGACGGGAACGACGTACTTCTTCGGGCCGAGAAGAGTGAGCAGAGCGGCGAGGGTTTTGTCGTGCTGAAACGCTCCTTTATTATTTATGTGAGTATTGCTCTCCCGTAATTCAAGACTATTGCGCCTTTCTGAAAGTGCAGGCTTCGCCAGTGTTTTTACAATGTCTAGAAAACAAAATTTACCGCCGAAATCGCAAAGTACTTCCTCTTCTGGAAGAACTTGCGGCAGCTGTCATCGTTCGGGGTCTTGTAGCAGGCGAGTGCGCCCTGCATGTTGCCGTAGATCTGGAAATGTTTTTTTTTAAATCATCCACAATCCGTTGAATAATGCTGAATGTTATCGTTGGTCACTCATCGCAGATCAGAATGAAAAAAACAATCACTTCATACCGTTCCAACCGTCTCTCCCGCCCGCATCCTTGGCATCTCCACGGAGACGTCTACGCCCTTCACGCCGAGAGGGTTGCCTGGAAGGAATCTGTTTATTTTATTTAATAATCCTTGTGAATTGGTTTCCTTAAATTCATAGTTCCTCTAAACATTCCTCGATAAACTATCTTGTTTACTGAAAATCAAAAGTCGATGAAGATCAAAAAGATTTGAAAGATCATTCACCCACCCAATCCATCCAGGAAGTCCAGTCCCCGACCGACGATGCTGTTGGTCATGTCGGGCACGGTTCCAGAGAAGTACCACGGGTACCTGAATGGATATTCTCGTTCTCGGGGCTTTCTGGAAGAGGCTTCCTATTCAGTCCACGGTCACCAGTAATGCAAGACTAAAAGGCATGAACTTCTAGAAAACAAAATTATACCATTTCGAAGCATCCGAGTTCGGTCCTTTCAGGTCGAAAGCATGAACGCTCTACAAAAATATACGGATTTTCCAGCATGGACAACATTTATATTATTTTCAAAATAACCTATTTGCTGGCGTATTTGTAGTATGGGCTAGACAAAGACAACGAGTCATACTTCGCACTGCATCGTATCCTGGAACCAGTACGCGTTCTGGGCTGTGACGGAAGACTGCGAGTTAGAAGACAACCAGTCCAGGGTCGCTTTCACCTAAATGATACTGTAAAAAAAGAAAACAAATTGCAATTGTATACATAAAATGCACTTAGATTGCGCACTTTTCAAAAACGAGGTTATATTAAAATTACTTGCCTGCGGATCCGCATTGTACGCCGCGAATTCGTCACTGTCCAGAATCAGCTGCTTCACTTGCGCCTTGCGCTTGCAATCAGCGTCAGGATTGCCGGTCTGAAGAGGTTAGAAAATTATCCACGAATTTATCCCTATGCTAAATGCTTGTATCATAGTTTATTATATTGTGTGCTGCAGATACTGGAGCGAAATCGTTTCTCTCTCATATTATTGACTTTCGTAAGCATTGCGAAACGTATTGAACAACTTTGATGAAAATTTAGCGACTATATTTATACCAACGGATCTCCAATAAACAAAGAGCTGAACGATCTTACGTAATCGTACTTGTTCACGACAGTGTGCACCGGCACGGGCACCCATCCCACGGGCCAGCCGTCCACGCCGGTGGGAAGATCAGTGCCGTCTACCTAAGAATAAGTTTGACTGCATAAGACGATAATGACCTCTTAGAGGTAGGTCATTACCGTCTTGATGAATGAAAAAGAAAAAGGTCTCTTTTATGTGTTAAAATTTTCTTCTGGCAAGTAACGGTAATATTCGATATTTCAAGCTATTTTTGCAATCCGGTCCGGTCGAAAGTTTCCGTCTGAATACTCACCCCAGTATCCTTGTACATGCCTGCGACATTCGAGTACGCGGAAATGAGTGTGCGATTGTAGTCCGTCGAGCGGATGTAGATCTCATTTACTTTTATTATTTTTATTAATTGTATTATATTAATAAAGTAAATTGAAAATGTCTCCAATTCCATGAAGTAGATCTACGAATTTTTTTCATAGTTTCTAGCTCTCGCACGATTCATCAAACCATTATAACACAATTATCTTTTGTGAAGTGGATGAATCATATCTGATACAACTTCTCCACCGATGCGTGAAATGCGTATGTAGTGTGAATTCTAACCTCATACGCTCTATATCTCGGCGTGAGGAACGCGAAATCCTGCATGTATCGCTGTGCGATCCTTCCTCCGAGGGTGAATTGTTGGATCATTCCGGTCTAAAATGAAAAAAAAACATTTGCTTTATTTTTGAAATCCTGTCCTCATGTAAAATGATAGTCTAACAGCCGGCAGGCGAGTCCAACCTAGTCTTACGCCTGCAAAATCGCTTGGCATGGATACACCTTTACCAGATGAGAGATCAAAGATCATCGACCACTAACCGGACTGAGCTCTCCATATCCTCCTCCGCCAAACTTCCAGTCGTCCTCTGAGAACAGGTCCGTGTCCTTTCCGGGCAGGGACTGCTCAGGAGAGCGGTCGCCGTGCCGCCAGACCTTACAATAGTTATTTCATTATTGAGGCTTTCTACTAGAGCAAACAACGCATTATTATCAATTTTGATGTTAGGGACTGCCGCTGCATGAGAAATCACTAACGTTCGAAATGTTTCTCATGTTAAATGCTGGTGAAACATAACCGATTCTCTAGAGGGCTCCACTTTTCTAAGGAACTATGATGCCAATAATGCGCATCTACACTCACTCTGGCTGATAAATAATTGAGCGGGTATAAAATAAATGTTACCGCATTGACGAAGATCAACTTGATGTTGCCCGCAACGGCTGCTCCCACATCAGCTGGCAGGGAGCGGTAGATGGCATCGCGCTGATGAGGAGGAAGGGAGAGAACGGGAACCGATAGGACTAACAAGGAAAGAAGCATCTGAAAGGGGTGGAAATTTGTGGTAGTTGGAGTCGCGTTGGCTGTGGGGCAAGGATAGGGCAGGCGTGAATAATGCTCATGCCAACAGAAGCATCTGAAAATAGTGTAAATATGGCAAATAAGGCGGCGAGAAGCATCCGAAATAAGTTTATATTATTATCTTCAGTAGCGCGTTTATTTATTAGCGCTCTACTGAAGATGCTTGTGACATTTTGTATGAATTGCTGTCCCGTCGCTGTTATATAAGTGCCGAACCAAATGATCTGGTAATGCGCAATGGTAGATCAGAAAGTGTCTTGAAACCCGGAAAATAGCTATAAAAGCAATCCAAGCGATCATAGAAAGTAACACGAAACAAGGCAGATTACATCGGCTTATCAGCAAATGCAATGCAATAATGAAGGAAAGCTCTGACTCTCCTCTTCTCAATTTATCTCTCGCTTTCTATGCTCCACAAGATATAAAATACCAGAAATAATGGGCGATTCCGACCAAATGAGCAGAAATTGACGTGGTGGTGTGATCAGGGCTGTCAGGGTGAAGAATCCGTCTCTTCATTCCGCGCACTCTCTCACCGGTCACAGTGAAGAGAGAGAGTGTGACAAATAAAGACACTGATTCTTCACCCTGACAGCCCTAGCTGTGATGTTTTGTGGAGGGATGACTCGGGTCGATTTGTTGGGCGCTAATGACAAATAAATTGTTCTCAAATATTTTGGAAACTCTTCGATTTTTGGCCCACTCAACAACCGCTCTGAATGTGGAGGGGTAGGGTTAAAAAATCGAAGATTTGCCAATATTTCAACATAAAAAGTTGCGTTTCACGCGGTCCACAAACGTTTCGAGGTGCAGGTTTATGCAATATGTTAACGTGATACTTATTCTTATAAAAAGGAAACATCACGTACATTCTTTCCTCAATACCAATGCAACCATGACGCCAAATCAAGCCTTCAAGCCCAAATGTTCGTGACACGTGCCGCTACTCTTGCTAATAGGGATGGCATGTGCAGCTAATGCTCTCCTCGTCTCGCCTGCTACCTTGTCTGGTAGGCTAATCTAGAAGCTAATATGCACGACCCTCTCCTAATTCGTACTGTACGAATGACGAAGTCACCTCTGCGTTTTGCATGATCTCAGGACGTCTTTGGGATACGAGAGAGGGAGCAAGATAGAGAGACCAACTCTGTTCGTACTGTTGGCCTTCACCCATCTGTCAGCTTGAATTTGAAGAGTACTTTTTCGATGGCCAGCCCTCCGCCCTCCACAGTCCTACCCCATTGGTACTATAGTCACCGATGAGGATGGCCGTCGTTCTCCTCCTCTTCATGTTCACTCAGGTTAGTAGATTATGCTTCATCGCACTTTTCGGTAGCCGATATGAACAAAGACTCGTACACACACGACTCGTTTTCTCCGATGTTTTGAACAAACTTTTGAACAAACTATACGTGATTATCATGCTGTTTCCTGGTGCACGCCGACTGCTTCATCGACCAGTACTCGCCCGGTCGTCGTTCCGTGCTCAATCGAACTTCAGTCGTTGATGAACTGCACTGCAAGATGCTGTGCTACGAGAACGCGGGCGTACACGTACGATCAGGGATTGAAGGTGAGCATCTTCGCGTTTAGTAAATTCTTAAATTATCAAGTGTAAATGAATCTGCATCTAGAGCTGTGTTATTTGGCGTATGTATTCCATCAGGGACTTGCCCATAACCCATACCATGTTTGAGCGCTTAGCTGCGGAAGCTTCAATCACTTCCATAATCTTCAGTCGATCGTAAGCATAGCAAATATATGATTCTCAGGGCTGCGCGCAGCACGGACCTGTCGCCGGTCTCACCTGCACGCATCCGACTCGCGAAATGTTGAGAGAAACGAAGAACTGTCCTCGGATCGACACACAGGTATACTTGTATCTAGGTTTCTTGTACATGGCACTTTAGCACACGATCGCCCAGTTCCATGTTATATTTCCCAGAAATCATTTCCTATGTAAGGCTACCCGAGGAAGCATTGGACAGCCGGGTATGTAGTCCGTCTAACAGCTGGTCTTACCAGTGGGTCCCCCACCTAGCGTTGTCTTACGACGTAAAATCGATTGACGTGGATACACCTTTTTCACCTTTTACCTTTACCGTATGTATTCAGACACTCGTCACCACGGCCTACACACAGAATCTCCTCATCAACCCTAGCTACATGATTCCTACCCACGCTAACACGAGGCAAGAAATGACTTTAATTTGATAGACTTCCAAAATATTGTTAGGAAATCAACCGCTAGAGATACCCTTTTCCAATTTTGTGACTAGTTATCGTACTTTTAAATTTTTAGGCGCGAGCCAATCTCGTCGAATCTGGGCTCGATGCCGTGCGGATTGGGCTACAACGCTATCGACCTTCTGATGCCGGATCTCTCCCACAAGTATGTTTTTTTTCTCATGAGGAACCTTTTTTTTCGAAAGGGTTGTTTCCAGCTCAAATGAATGAGTCCAGGGTAATCTGCAAGCGCAAACTTTGCGAGGGATGGTTTGGAATCGCAAATTGTTGCTCGATCTGAATTTACATGTCCTTCCAGGGTCGTCTGCAGTGCCTACTACGTGGGTCTGGCCTGGGATCCCGAGCTGGGCGTCTGGTACTACCTCGAGATCGTCCGCACGTACATCTGCGGAGCCGCGTGCTTCAGCGTGCCGCTCGCGGACGCGGACGCGTTGCGCGAGGACGCGTGCGCGCCGCTTCCGGCGATTAGTGGAATTCCCGGATACGGCCCGCCCTCGCTGTTCAATCGCACGTGGCCTTGTAGTCACGAAAAAGCGTCAGTGGTCAAGTACGAGTTGGTGAACACGAAAACGGAAGAGACGAGCAAGTATAAAGTAAATTGCTTTCCGTTATTGTTTATTTTATTCCACGAGCAATCTTTCGTAGTAGTTCTGATTTGGGTGAGCGCAATGAACATTCGGATTGTCTAGTTTTAGATATTTTGTGTGAAGTGGGTCACAACTCCGCCTCAAATAGCATTTTGCGCATCGTCAAGCAAATAATGAAGATTAGAAAAAGGAAAAAATATGATTCCAGGCCTGGATCAACTGCGTGTACGGCACCTGGCTGTATCTGATGAACTACATGGACAAGTACAAGCAGACCAGAGGCATCACTGCGCCATTTCCAATTTGTTTGCCTAACGCATTTGTGTGAAATGCCTCTTCGATGCATAATGAGCGCCAAATGTAATTTATTGTGTCAAGTTTAGCATTGTCAGTACTCCAGAAGGAGTGAATAAAAGATTGTGTTTCGCTTGTGTCGTTAATGTCTTTCGACAAGTCGGGGAGAAAGAATGAAGAGAGAATTCAGGGTAAGGGAAATGAACAATTAGAATCTCGAATATGTTTCATCCACTATCGCAATTGCTTCTGATTTTTCAGGCACAGATGTTCTAATTCACATAAAAAAAATAAAATCAACGAACAAGCTATTTCATACAATATTTCCTATTTCATACAATATTCACAAAACATACTCATATGAATGTATTCGATATCCCATCTCAGATGTTTGATTCGTTTCCAAACACGTGTTTTGTTTTGTCGACATCAGACGGGACAGGGAACCCATCGAGGAAGTGATTTATGCGCCCCCGATGTTGTTCCTTCCACATCAACGAAGTGATTAGCACTGATTTATTGGAACAACTGTCTCTTCTCTTCGCGTGTTCTCTGGTTTCCCTGACGAACAAACCTCTCATTTCGCAATGATCTTTAGCCTATCAGAAAGACGGATAGATCAATCGAAGCGGTCATCCTAAGTGATCTAGGAAATGTTCGCGGTGTGTAAACAGCGAACATGAGTAACACGTAGGGTGAAGGGGGCGTAATGTGACGGCCCTCTCAACTCGGCATTGTCTCTGCCGAAAATGTGTCACGAAGGATGTTCGAGGCGCGGATTTATTGCATTACAGCAGCCGACTTCATAAAGGACCACCGGTCGCACTCGGCTCCTTCCGCTCCTCAATCCTTTCACTTCGGTGAGTTTCCCACATGTTCAATCGTCAGTATTGTTACATTGACTGTGTCTCAGAACCCAGCAGCCTTTTCTATGATTTTAGCATGATATTACAGATGGCAGCTCAAGTCGAGTCCGCCACTCCGAATCAGATCCCCGATGCCGCTCAAGACTGGATGATGGAGGAGGACCTGAAGAGTCTGCCGAGGGGTTAGCTTTAATTTTACTAGTTTGCGGTTACGCTAGATCACGGTAATTCGAATTGGGTGGTTACTGTGTGTGACTTTATGACTTTCAGCCACGAAAGTGAACTCGCTCATCTTCGTGAGGCACCTGACGGAGACTTCCTTTGAGCTGAACGTGAATGCTCCGGATAGTAAGTGCTCTGCGTCTTCACAATGAAACTGATCGACGAAGACAGCGGCGCATCGTGAAATGCTTTCAGACACCGATATCACGAGACACATCCTGGTCGATATGGAGGGCGGACGGCGATTCTACGAGCCGGGAGACGGGTGAGAACATTTATGTCGTATATTCGAAATTCGAAGCTTCTCGGGGGCTTCTCAGCATTGATTGTTCTGACAACCCTATCACACCAATTATCATAAATCAATTTCAGTATTCGCATCCGCGTTGATCCCTATCATCGTGGTGAAGGATACGAGTTCCACATCGTCGACATCGACAGCCACGGAAGGGTTCTGGAGCATCTGGTGTTTCTTGTGGACACGAAGTTCGCAATCTAACCATCCTTGTCGCTAATCGATTGTACAGATATTTGTATTTGTTCAGGTAGATATTTAAGACATTGCAATTGTTTGCATATTTTTGCATTTTATCAATATTTGATGCACGTATTTCCACCATCTGACTTAATTGTCTCCAACATATACCAGGATGAGAATAAAGAGCTTTATCGATATTGGCAGTCATTAATAATCGATTTTTTATTTGAAAAAGCATGTGTAAAAATACGAATTCATTAATATGTACAAACCAATGAGTCTAGAAGATGAGCTTGGCAATGAGGACGAAGGTAGATGCAGAGAGGAAGGAGAAAAGAGAGGCAGAGGTGGTGGTGGTGGGGATCGTGGGCACTGAAAGGAACATTGGTTGTGTTATCATCTTATGCTTGTTATCATCTAAAAAGACAAGAGAAGACCATACACGCCCTCTTGTCAAGATTACGATCTAGCCCTTCCGCACACGACTAGCCTCAGGTCCTACAACGTACCAGTAACTGTACTCGTCGGCGTATTATCCGGTACATTCGTCATCGTAGACTGGGGAGGTCCCACTACCTCTTCACTAACGCCTAAGGCGCGTGCCCGGTATCTCGTGCACGTCACGGCACTCGTCGGTCCATGTATTCTAGACTTATCAACTACCAATCGCCACGGAAAGGCAAAACAATAACTCACCCGTCACAGTGGTGCTGGGACCGTTATCCGGTTTGTTCGTCGTAGTTAGCTGGGAAGTGGTGGCGGGAGGAGGAGGCTTAGTGGTGGACACGGCGGGCCCAGTGACGCGCTGCATGCACAGCTGGAAATCATAATGACGACTCATCAATGGCTCTGCACGAATTCAGACTCCCCTCCAATTGGATGGTTCCCTCAATAAATTATTGGTTATTGAATCCCTCGGTCTTTGGCACGGTACCACACCTACAGTACTCTCTCACACTCTTTGGTTCACTTCCATCCCATTTCTGCCATAGCGTTCTAAGCGTATCCCTGCTCCCTTTTGGTTCTACCGTATCGATCGTTGATACCGTAGCCCAGTTGTGAGTATCGTGGGTCGCTAGTTCGCATAGATTTATTGTTTTGTTTTATGAAGAATCTAATTACTATCACTATCACTCGCTCAAAGATACGAGGCCTCATGAATGAGCGATGAAACATATTCGGAAAAAGTGCGAAAAGATTTCCAAATAGCTTTCGGAATGAAGAAACGCTTCTTTGGCATTTGCCAACACGAAACAAAAAAGGAAACGCACATCTTCGATGCCTCCGGGCGGTGCGTACTTGGCGGCGAGCGCTTCCAGATGCTGAAATCGTTTTATTTTTGAGTTTTAATTGTGTTACAAAATAATTTCAACCCTTGTAACGTTTCCTAGTGACGGGAGAATGAAATTCAAAATGACGCCATTGCTCTTTCTCACATCCATCTTGCAGAAGTCGGCGCCCATCTCGCAGCCCGTGACGAAGGGCGTGATGATGCGGAAGCACGAGTCGGCGTCGTCGTGGAACAGCACCTAATCATTAATAAAAATAATTTTTAAATTGATTTTGACACGTACTCCATTCATTTTTGCATTGGAGATTACGTGGATATTTTTTAATAAGAAGAGATGCAAAACTGGAAAGTAAATACCCTGAAATATCGCTCATTTCCGTTCTTCGTGTCCACGAAGAATTCGGTGATGACGGCGGAGGAGTAGGAGGAGTAACCACCGCCTATAATTAATTAAATATCTAATTAAAATAAATATCATTCACATTTGATTACGCCATAAAAGTAGGAGGGGTTTTTACTGTGTCTTGAACCAGTGATAATAACAACGATTCTCGATAAAAACAAAGTAATTAATAGATGAGGTGAAACATATTATTGCTTCAAACTCACTGGTGAGCACGTACGGCTTTGCTTCGAGTACGGTAAGATAGGCGGCGATAGAAGTGTCGTGCTGGAATTGTAAATATAATATTTTTATTACACTGTCTTATTAGTTAATTGTAAATAATTATTCAATATGTTTATCTTAAAATGTATTATTTTTAAATTTATCGCGTCGCTAAACATGACACTGAAGTCGTGCGTCAGGCCACAATTAGTAGAATATGTGAAGCTCAATTAAATGCGCGTGTACCTCACTCCTCCGTCAAGAAGTTGTCTAACATTATTTTCCAACTAGTTCTTAGGGATGCTTCTGTGCTTTTTTGCTCAAAAGATCGACGAATAAAGTCTCTTACTCCCGATGCGACGAAATATCATAAGCTTGCTCAATAGATGATCTTTCTCACAGCATTTAAAAATCATTATGTGACAATTTTGAACGAAAACTCACTCCCGAAATGACGAAATACTTGAGATTGCTGAGGAAGTGATCCTTCTCCGTGCATCTTGTTTGTACTCCGTACTTATTGGTGACGTAGCAATCAAGGACGCCCTGCGCCTTTTCAACCACCTGAGAAATCAATTAGCTTCAATATGGTCCGTTAGCTGATTATTGCGAAGTGACAACGAATGTTTCACCAGGTGTTCAACAGCGATGAAGTTTATGAGAAACTGCTTTGTGACCCTTTTTCAGTACAAAAAAAAAACAATAAATCACCTCATTGAGAATGGGTCCGCCCCTAACCGTCGGAATTTCCACCGTGAGGTCGTAGCCTTGGAACATGCCGGAGCCTGGAAATAGAATTTTTTTCCGCTCCGTACTTCATTTTTCGCATTTCGCATGCTCATCCGCCTTGAATCTCCCGACTCCCCCGATTCACTGAACCATTTCCGTGACTATTCACCAAATATAGCACGGACGAAAGTAGATAGATGCTTGTGGATTAATGAAAGATCAAAGATCATTCCTCACCAAAGACGACATTCTGGAAGTCGGTCTTCCATTTTTAAGGTGAACATACTAACAATAAGGTGACACAATCAACTAAGTTTGACCAAGTAAACTATCGTACACGGCAACAGTGGTTGCTCAGTAGAGTTCGAAATACGGGTCGACTTCTGCTCATTTCGCACGCCCTCTCGCCTCAGTGACCGGTGAAAGAGTGTGGGAAATGAAGAGACGATTATCCGGATTGCGCACTCTATTGCTCACCAAAGATGCCGTTCTGGAAGTCGATGTTCTGATTGTCGATCTCGCCCACTCTCTGCTTCACATCTTCCGTGTACCAGGGGTACCAAGTGGAGAAGTTGTCGGCGAAGTGAATGCTCTGCACGTTAAAGAACGTAGTTAGTATTATCATACAGAATGATTTCCTCCAAACTTCTGATTAAACATTTTCGTTAGAAATTGAATCATGATATACAGAGTAAGTTGTCAGCGAAGTGAATCATTAGAGATTGCAAAGGGCTAATGAGCTCAGCATCTAAATGGAAGTAGTGCATGGTCCCCATGACCATATCGACAAGATATTGAGGGGAACGACTCACCTCACAAAGCATGCCTCCTCTGATCAGATAGACGTTGTCGAAGTTGACGGTGGCCTCATCGGCTCCCGTCTGGTCACGAAGGTATTGGAGAGTTTGCTGGGTCTGAAACACAAGAGAAGAACATACTAAGGAGAAGGTTTTTTTAAAAATTTTTAGTCTATAATATTCCATGACTCTATCACACGAGTTGCGTAAACAATAATTATGAAACTCAACCAAAACAACTTGGTATCGTAGTCCGAGTGCTGCATTTTTTATAAATTTAAAATAAGACCAACACCTATGCAACAAGCACCGAAACACAGATTAAGCTGTTCCGCATTCCTCACTTTTTTCTCCAAACAAAAATTCGCTATCATAGGCCACATACTCCGGGTGATGCTTGGCCAGTTCACACTAGACTCATTCGTTTAATCAACTTTAGAGAAGGCTATTATACCTAGCTTACCCATTGTTTGCAAGTTTGTGCACTCACTCTCGGTTTGCTATCGTACGCCACATATTCTGGATGCTGCGTGGCCAAAGACCCGCACGACTATTTCTACTAGTTAATATGCAACCCACCCAACATTTGAAAAGTGTATTTTTAGTATTCTTTATGACGACTTTGGTTACTCACCCTCGGTTTGCTATCGTACGCCACATACTCCGGGTGTTGCTTGGCCAGCTCCCACAGGTCATCACCACGAGGACAGTACGTGTCCGTTGCGTCGCCGATCTGATGTTTATTTATCATTTATATTTTTTAAATATATTTTTTTGGATACATTTTTTATATTTAATATTTTTTTTTGAATATATATTTTTTTGTATTATTTTATTTTTTGTTGCACACTCTGTCGTCACTCGAGCACGAGCGAAAGAGTATGCGAATTGAATAGACAGTGGCTCAAAAGTCTCTGATAATATGAATGATACAAACATAGTCCGTTCGCTGAGGTTCAGTGTGAATGGGAACGGGTACGAAGGTTTGCGGCCAACCCGCGAAGTCTGCAAAGGAATAAAGTGTGATACTCAAAGAACAAATATGTTTCAACCAAGTGAGATGAGATAAATTTTGCTGCGAAAGCAATCGCAGTTTCATCATTCGTGATAATCAATAAAATATGAGAATATCAATTTGCGGGATAATCTCGCTGTGCAATGATTCATAATAACAATTTCACCAATGATTATCAACCTGTGTTCCTCACCAGGATAATCGGTTCCCTTGATTGCACTCGCTCTCGAATACATGCCCGCGAAGTTGGACATGGCGGAGATCAGAGTGCGATTCTTGTCAGTTGATCGGGCGTAGACCTGCGTTTCATTTGTTTCAGCCCGAAAAATTTGGCCTAGACATGATCTCCCGCAAGGTGCAAGGCTCTTGATTAACGGGAGAAACATTACTTTTAGATGCTTCATTCCTTCTAGCAGTTTTACACAATCATTCAGAACATATCTTTTTTCGCCAATTGACCCTTTTCATTCCATACGTGCAATCTCAGTGTACTTTATCGTGACACTTGCGCGTGATTCAACGACGTCGTTAGGTCGTGAAACATGTAATTAACCCAGACGTCAGCCTAATTATCGTCCGGAGCAGGTCACTTTTTCGTTGAAATTCTTGTTCACTGCATGCTTTACGAGTGTTATCACACCAATCAGGAGATGGAGAGCTCTTATCAATTTCTCTCTTCATTTCGCACACCCTCTTGTGCATACAAGAATAGGTGCTATCTCCAGGGATAGAGAAACGAGAGACAGAGCTCTTCGAGAGAGTGAGAATGACATGATAGCAAGACAAGAATAGGGCGGGGGTTGTAAATGAGCAAGCGGAGGGAGCTGTGCTATCAATCAATAGGCGAATGATCACGTGATCAGTTGGTTATTCACCTTAATTTCTGATCTTCCGATAAATGGAAAATGAAAAGTTTGCATAATTCAGGAGAAATCAAGTGGATTCTCATGGACTGGAACAGGTAGATAAAAAAAGTGCAAGAATCGTCGTCATAGCGAATGAAATAGACCCAATGGACCGAAACATCCAACCGCATTTCTTTAGGAAGTCTTCAAATTTAGTTTCTTCCTAGCAGTATCTCTATTCTTTTCGTTTCTTAAACCATATTTCATTTTAATTGGTGCATCTAATCTTCGGCTTTTGTAGCGCAAATCGATTTTTGAATACTGTTTTTAGACTGAATTCTTTCTTTCTAACCTCCTTTGCTCTGTATCTCGCGCTCAGGAACTTGTCATTCTCCGCGTATCTCGTCCACAGTTTCTCCCCTAGCTCATAGTGCTGCTGCATGCCGATCTACAATTGTATTATACTTAAACTTATATATTTATTTTCAAATTATATTTGACAACACTGCGTACTTATCATTGCTTTCGCTGCTCTTGTAAATCATATGATTCCTTCGTGAAACGTATTCAGGAATGTAGCACCAGGAATAAATAAAGAAAGCAAAACGGCACGAGTTGTCTTGACGTTATTTTAGAAATCTTCTAATGAAAAATGCACGGTTTTACATCATGGTAAGAAAGAGGATCAAAGATCAATATCCACTCACCGGCGATAGCTCTCCGTATCCTCCTCCTCCGAAGTCCCAGTCGTCCTCGGTAAGGACGTCGCCGGCAAAGGATTCCGTCGGTCCGCGGTCACCGTGACGCCAGATCTGTGAATAAATTAATATTAACATTCTCATAGAGACATTCGCGATTACATATCTTCGATTCAGCTACTTTCAAGGCAAAAAGACTGGAAAAAGTATCGTACCGAAACAAAATTTCGGTGCGAATCGCGGATAATTAGCAAAAATTTTTGCTCACTTTTGAAAATATCGTTCAAAGCGCAATTTCCTGAGCCGTCTTTGGGCTTGGTCGACGCGCCATACTAATTTAGTTAGCATTTGTAGTTTGTAGTTTGCGAAAATTTGGAATACCGTAATCATAACCTATCTTTTATAATTATTTTCGTGCCTTTCTAAGGTTATTTATATATTTTTAATAATAGAAACCTATAGAGTATGCGATGGCGCGCCGACTAAGCCCAAAGACGGCTCAGGAAATTGTCTTTTGAACGATATTATCAAAAGTAAGCAAAAATTGCCAATTTTTGCTAATTTTTCGCGATTCGTACCGAAAATTTGTTTAGGTACGATAATAGAAAAAGACGCTGCAAATATAATGAATGTTCGTCACTTGCTGGAGAAAAATGACTAAGCAAAAAACGCAATGACAGATTAAGAGCTTACAAATGCTGTTCCGATATTATGTGAGTAACTCACAGGGTTCACCAACACCAGTTCATAGCCATCAGGCAGGCCCGTTTTGAAGTCGCCATCGCACACAGCGTTCAGCTTGGACCACGCCGCTAACTGGAATGTTGGGGAATCACAAAAGCAATATTTACTATCTAAAAATGATTCAAATCACTTCATGGACTCAAAAAATCTGTTGAGTGATAGTGAAATGGACGCACCTTTTCTTCATGTGTCGGAAGGTAGAAGGCAGTGGCCGCCGTGACCAGCAGGAGGAACGCTATCCGAGTCATTCTGATGGCCTGAAACCGGGAAGATCAACAGAATACTCTCAATTCGAATCATTGCAGCCAGGAACAGCCAAATTCATACAGTTAGAATCCGGACTACTGTTCAGAATCTGTGAATAACATTTAGTAAGAATTAATGCAGCAGTTGCAAAAGAATACAGTGAGTACAGTAAGAATCGTTCTGCCACCCTGTCAACAATAATAGCTCAAAATTTGTGTGAATTCGAAACATCAAAAGGTTCCGATGATTAAAATGCAATTTCTAGCACCATAAAAATTGAAGCGGCGAAGAACAAAGGATTGTCTGTCGGTAGGTGGGTAAGCCTAATTCATCCTATCATGAGCGACTAAGCCTTTCAAAGCCGATTACACCGCTAATCCTCTGTTGGAAAATGATGGCAGCTCCGTTGGAATTTTCTGATACTGGGAGAAAGGCTCTCATGATTACGCTTTTTCTCTAGTTGTCAGTGACACCATAGTGCACATCTAATGAAGAGGAAGGGCTTGGGAATCCCTTGCTTAATACTGATAAATGATGATTGGGTATGATAAGAGAATGAGTGAATGGGGAGATGAAGACACGTGTAGAAGAAGCCGATTTGGCAATCAGCAGAGCTGGAATTGAATGGTCGATATTTTTATTATTTTGTTTCGCAGATCGGGCAAATACTGAAGAAATGAAAGGATATCCGCTTTTTAGCAAAGTGTGAAACACAACACGAACCGGGAAAATGTAGAAGAAAATTATTCTTCGCCAATGACGAAATCTGAGCAAGTTTCTCAGAAAAAGTGAATGGAATGGGACGTGAAATGTGCAAATACGAAAAGCAGACAATGTTACACAATGCTTGACTGCCATCTTTTACAATCCTTGTGGGGGATCATAAACCTAGTCAGAATTCAATAGTCGATTTGTCATTTTCGTATTCATCATGTTCCACGATTTCGCGAGTACTTGTTCGATTTCACGATGCATTCTGATCGACATCTGAGATAAAAACATGTCTGAAGGTCGATTGTGTCTGTGCAAAAGATGAAAATAATTAATGATATTCACTCAACGGCTTTCAATTTTATAAATTGGCATAATTTCAGTAATTGAAAGATGAAGATGTTACCAAATTACCATATTTATCTAGAAACAATTCATTATATTTGCCTCGCTGAACTCGGTCCAATTCATCGTAGAAGATTAAATGAGCACAACTCAACTTTATGTCTCACATTTTAGACTGAAATTTTTTTAGACTGAAACTAATGATAGCCTCGCCTAACTGAACCCTGGGTTTTTTTTGTCCATCGAGACCTTTGTTAGTTTAGCTGAACTCGGTTCAGTTTCCCCGAAAAAGATCAAAGGAGCACAACATCTCGTACGAATCTGCCAATTTGTTCATGTGTGTAAATGGGGCAGCTGAGCCGGGACCGTCAACATATCCGGCAATTACGAGATACGACAATGGAAGCCAAAACCACCAATCAGCTGTCGCACTTCTTTCAATATTATCGGGAGATTGTTTTCCATTTCATAGCTGACCTTTGACTAAGGTTCGCGCGAGAGGGGGGAAGGAAGTGGCCGGAAGGAGTAGGGGAATCGATGATAGCTCGCAAACCAGCACATTGAGCATTTCAAACTTCTAGTACTTGTAGATGATATTTATGTTGCTACTGGTCAATTCATTTCCCAAACCCGCTTAACCCCACTTCGAGATTGCCTAGGAAAGGCTGAACAGAAAATACCTGAAACTATTTGCCCTACATTCACCCGTTATTGATCTCCTGTGTGTTAGTGTCCGATTCTTACTTGTGATTATTTCCCTGACCATTCTTTGAGCAATGATCCTAAAATAAGCTTCTCAACATCACGTACACGATGATTGAGTGGCTAAGTAAGCAGTTATCGCCGGCTGGTTTTACTGTATATAATCTTTTGCGATGACTATCAAAACATGACACCTGTTTACTACGTTTGAAAATATTCAAGACGCTTCTTTCCTATTTATCAGGAATGCAAATAGAGATGTGCGGCTCTCTTGCGTTCGGTCTCGACTGGGATCGCGACTACTTTCTGCCGATCGTGAGATTGTGAGGAAAAGTATTACTCAAAATTTATCTCTTTTTTTTCTGAGAATAATATTTCATCATGCAGCTTATTTCGTATCTCGCAGAGCACGTCAAATCTACTGGCCACTCAGCGTCTTCCTTCTGAATCCCACCGTTATCTACGTTCTCATTAGAAAAACACAGATGAGCTTGGACTGCAAGGCTGCATTTGTTGCGCATCATGTAAATATTGAAATAATTTCTCAACAAATTTCTAATTTTACTAGAGCTGATTTACTGTGATGAGTTCAAGTACACTCAGTTCATGCAGAATGGATCCAACCAACAAAAAAAAACAAATACCTGTGAGCATAGACTGCAAGGCTGCGTTTTTTCCCGAATTGAGAATAGGGATGAATGAAAAAATGTGTTTCACTGGGATGACTTACAATGATGAGTTCAAGTAGTTTCGATAATTTAACGACATCTTTCTCAAAAAAAAACAATTAGACTATGACTAACCAGTCTCCTTTCAGGTGGTACTCATCTGTTTCGATGTCTACAATGGACTACTGTACCAGGTAATACCACATTTATTCAGGATCTCACTATTTCAGAAGCAGAAAAAGCAATTGTGAATAATTCAAGTATGCTCAATGAAGATGTCATTTATCGTTCATCAAAAATATGAATTATAATGGGATGATCTTTAGATGTACCCACTTGCGCCTCTGCCCATCTTCATCTGCACTGGATTGTTCTGTACAAATAACGTATCGCCACGGATACTGCTGGTGCGTTTCTTGTTTCCTAAAAAAATGAATCAATGATGACAACATTCATTTCATGGTATGTCTGTCATGGTTGTCAGGCCGGGTAGCGCAGTGGTTGTGTGCCAGAATTCGAAACGAAAGGTCACGTGTTCGAACCCCCGCGCCTGCAGATCCACCCATCCAAGGGTGTTAGGAAATGTTGGTAGTGCCTAGTAAACACGATCCAAATCTCACCGGTTAGGCCCCAGTTGCAGTTCGGACGTGGGGTAGTCGACGACGCGTTGCGCGTTAGTAACCGACTCAGTACTTTACTTTACTGTATTTTCTGTCACCAAGCAGCATTATATGGCAAAAAATCCGTAAAATTTCATATTTTTCAGACAATTCTCGCATTCTGGACAATTACCATGTGCGTTCCGTACCTCTTCATCATGACGAGAATGCACCAGAAGATGCTCTTTCATGACAGTCCGTTCAAGGTGAGCATGAGGTACGATTTTCCTAAAAAGAAAAACAATACTGCTCCGTAAATTTTTATTTGATAAATTTTGCTTCCTGTCATGAGTGTATTTTTGACGTGTTTTGGTGCTCTAACAACCAGGCACCATTCCCAGAAACCCAATATCAAGCACGTAGATAACCCCAATGCTTTCCGGGAATTCCGCCATCAAAATCACCCGTTACAATTGGGGTGCACATAGTCAGAGAGTATAGATATTGGAGAGAGTCAGTATGTCAGGCAAAGATAGAGAATATTAAGAAAGATAGAGAAACAAAGTTAGAGTGCATTCAAAAAGGAGAGAGACAGAGAAAACCAGAACTGTTATGTATTTCAGGGCGCAAATTGGCGTGTTATCAGCACTAATCACGACTTTGCTCGCGAACCTCGTGGGATTCGCGATTTGGACTGACGAATCGGCAGAGAAGACAAGGATATTGCAAGTGAGAGACAAGGACCTTAATTTCTGAATTTATCGGTTTTCATAAATTGACTTTAGATATGTTTCACAAGTGTAACATGAAGAAATGTTGGCATACACTTTTGTTGGGTACAGCAGTGATAGCCAAAAAAATTAATGACTCAATCTGTATAAATGAATCTGGATCATAACCATTTATTCAGACCCCGAGTGTCTCATGGACCGTGTCCGTCAGCCACAACTTTTTGGTACTCGGAGCAGCTCCTGGAGATGTGGGAGACTTCATCTATGGTGATTTTAGACTTTAATTTGATCCAAGCTAAGAATCAAAAACTTTTTTGCCCCATATTTGACGCAAGCTAAACAATTAAACGTTCTGCATGCAGGTCCTCAGATGAAGATCTTTCTTGGTAAAGACAAAACAAAATGTTCAGAGCTAATCCTGCTCGCCGCCTCTATCTTTATCAACTTCTCTTACTACATCTTTATCACTTATCACGCAGTGTTCAAACTGGGAAAGCAGATGGTAATCTTATTTTGGTTCGTATTTCTCAGTGATATTCACCAACACGATTCACAGGAATTACAGGAATGGGGTAACAGGTGGTATTAGGTTTGATCTTTTAAGTTTTCGATTTTCATCAATCAAAAAAATCGAAAATAGAAATATAGCTTGATTCAGAAACGAACCTCATTGCCGGCTCAAAACTCGAAGACTCGCGATGCGCAACTGCGCTTTGTCTACTCGCTGACCATCCAGGTTTCATGCGCATCTTCTTAACTTTTTACATTAAAAACATTAATACTCGATAAAGAGTCTTCTCATATCGCGTATGCCGTAAAGAGTTCATCAGTTGTTGCAAAATGGTACAAGAAAATGATAAACTAGCGTTGTCAGGCCACCCTCACCGGCATCTTCTTCATCACTCCACTCGCTCTGTTGTTCATCGCGCTTCTCGTCGACTTCTCGTTCATGCCGGGTATCCTGCTGGGCATATCGAGGCCGCTGTTCCTGGTTGGTCATATGAGATATATTTATAAATACAAATAAAGATTATCAATCTTAACGAAATTCTGAAAAAAAAACAATATATGATGCTTCAATAGGCCCTTCATTCATTAGGTAGAAGTGTGACATATATTTTGACAAAATGTATGCTTCACAATATCTACTTGGTCATTAGCAGCGAGCAGTGAATGATAGATACAATGCTCGATGCAAAACTAACAAATAATTTTCACAGTGTCTCTACAGCCTGTGCTCCTTCTACCACTCGGTCGTCTTTCTCGTGAAGAATCCGTGGTGTATTCAGGTTAAATTTGTATCCATTTTGAATATCCCCCTGTTTCTAAGCGCTAGGGTTGTCTATCCGGATTTTTATCCGTCAATCCGAGTCGATTTGCATACTCATTCTCACTTCCGCGGAATATTCGAATCGTTCTCCTGTCTACTCGGATATCGGAGTTAAACTCGCATATCCGTGACAACGGAAACTTATTGAGCTATTGTTGAAACTCAACCCGTTTTGGCCTTTTCGATCGAAGAAGAGTGAGACAGACCATCTCAAATGAGAGACGGAGGAATGAAAATGACGGAATTCCGAGTTTTGATGGATATCCGCTCCGTCGTCCGGATAGACATCCCTACTAAGCACTAATCGCAGTAATCGTGATCACTGCAAGTAATTGTTCAAAGACTACAGTTGAATCAACAAAAATGTGTGCAATTCGATGCAATTGCAGCAACTGCGACGCTTGCTCGCTCAAACAGAGAAGTCAACAGCTCAATCGAGCACCAGAATTCATTCGATTACGAGGACCGGAAACTTTCTCCATTCCCCAACACGGAGGAAGTCATCTTTCTAGACCAGTTGATATTATGACAGTGCTTTATCATTCACTCTGTGCATTTTACCCATGGGAAATTGTGAGGGCAATAAATTGTTCCTGTATTAGATTTCCTGTTGTTCATAAAATATAGAAAGATTAATTCCTGAATACTTCTTCTTCTTCTTTTACTTGTTTCTTCTAATCCTTATTCGGCCTGTCCTTGGCGTCCTTGCGGATACGCGTCATCAAAAAAAGAAATTGGTAGATCAAAGATCAAAAAGCAAAGATACGAGATCGAAGGCCAACCTCTTTAGCCGAGATGAACTTCTTGAGATCGGGAATGTCAAGCGCGGCCTCGAGGTTTATCTCGAACCTGAAATTTGCATTGACTAACCTTTTGACAGTTTTATGACCACTCATTGCTGGAAAGTCGATACTGTTTATTTTTACAGCGCGAAGCCACTCACTATTGAAAAAATTCAAATCACCACGCTGATATGCAATCTGTGAAACACATTTGAATTTTCAATTGCCAATTTCGAGCTGCGTTTCCACGTCATCGATCGACTCCACAATGAAGCAGCGAAACCAAAACATTTGAATAGTTTGGCTTTTGTTCCCAAATCTCAATAACATGGAGAACAAGGACTTCACACCCCCGAGTAACGAGGAGAAAGACGCTTACAACCGAGAATACGTAGAATTTGTCCCTTCATTTTCATTGTTTTCATGTAACCCCCTATTGTAACGATTCGACCTGGATAAATATTATGTGATGTGATGTGATGTGTGAAACTACCTGTCCTTCTGAACTTGTGCCTCGTCGTAGTCCGCCTTCTGCAGGGCGTCCATCCTCTCGATCAGCAGTTCCTGCAAATACAATTGATTAATCAACATCATATCATAAATATTTAGACGTCGCGTACTCATATCATAAATATTTAGACGTATCTTTTCAGGCACTGCGATGAGAAGACGTAGTTTTGGTTCGGATGTTTAGACAGGTAAAGAATAAAAAAAATGCGACCTTCAACGGTTCCTCCCGCAACCTTAGCTGCTGCAGGCACTTGTCGATGCCGCCCGCTTGCGAGTATCTGAAGTTTCCAATTTATCCTCAGGGAATAAGGATATTTTTGTAGCAATAGAGAGAAAATTTTTAAAATCAGGAAATTGCATTAGTGCTTGTAATCGATTTTGTTAAAACATCACTCAAATCACTCACTGCTCCCTAAATAGCGCCTCCTCCTTCCGCTGCTCGAGCAACCGCTGGACGTTGTGCAGCTCGGCGAGTGAGTTTCGCATTTTTATATATTTTTGATTTTCAACGAGCAATCAACTCAAGCTTAGCACGCTTAGCACCACTAGCGTAAAGTAGCAACCGCGAAGCACATCGATTTTGCTATTTTTCGTATTCACTTTTTCAGCCTTGCACGCCGCTAATCACTACAGTGATAACAACAAAAGTAACTGTGAAACACACTTATTTTATCATTCTCCTAATCTCTGATTTCTACTTTAATTTTATTTTCTCACCTCGATGGGAAGTAGTACTTCTTGTCATTGATGATGTCCAGGCCGTCGGGAGTGATCTGAAGGGAATAGAGCACTTGTATGTGCTGTTTCGTTCGTGTTCAAGATCGTGTGGTATTTTCTCCGACCCTACAAGAGGTCTAAAATAGAGTTCGGGTTACGAGTAATCGTATCCTCGTCCCACATGCTATCTCATCGGCCAGAGTTGCGAGAGAATGCGTGAATGAAGCTATACTGATTTCCACCTCTTTTCTGGGCAGAAATCAGCTACGGATAGCTAGGAATGTGTGTGGTCGCGGTGTAATAGCCTGAACTGATCACGCAACAAGTTTATTACGAGAACAGACTACAATCTACACACACTAATAACTAAGGGGAGAAGTTGATCCAGTAGGGAAGGGACGAGAAAGAAGTGGATGGGATGGAAATTATTTCACTGGTTGACGAAATACTGGATCTAGTCGAGTGACCAGTTTGGCATGGGAATACTAAGTGGAAATAACAGGGAAATAAGAGGAAATAATAAATAAATGGCACCTGACACGTGTATTAGGCGACCATCGAGTGAATTGAGAAGGTTACTATTTGTATTACTATTTGGAATTCCCTTTCTCCTAGCCAAGTATTCTACTCCCACGAGCTGTTTTGTAGCTTCATCCGCTCTCAACCCCCCTCTTTCTTCCCCCATTCTAATATTACCAATTGGCTTGATCTTTGATCCCTACCACCTACTCTCCCCCTCCCCTCCCTTGCTGCCAAGCACCCCAACCACCACCAACCGATTCGATCTACATCGACGGACATCCGTTTCTGGTACAATATCGCCACATTTCTTGTACATTTGCAAAGTAACGGAAATAAATGAATGAATGAATGAATGAAAGGTTGAAAGGTGAACGGCCTTCCTTGATCCAACTGACGCCTTGGGACTGGACTCGGCCTCTAACGGGCCGGTCGACGCAACCGAAGAACAGTAGAATGTGGATTTGTCATCCGCAATCGCGAGAAATGGGAAAAATCACGTAGGCAGAAAACTCCCACGCGGAAACCCTGATTGCGGGAATTTGAATGGGTATTTTGGGATTACTGTAAGTCAACATTTGACAGGATGGTTTCATGGACTGGTTTTATATTTGGAAATGGAATATAATATTGGATTATTGATTGATTGATATTTGGGTAGCGTCTTTCGCTAGAAAGTCGGTACACTGGGGGGAGGGGAAAGACGAAGTGATGGATGGATGGAAATTAAGAAAAGATGGGCATCATAGTCGTTGTAGATGAAGAGAGTTGTTGTAGATGAAGAGTCAAAAAGTTGGTCACAAATAAGAGAAATAGGGTCACAAATTGAACTAGGCAATACAAATAGACAATTGAACGGAACAAAAAATATTAGAATGAATTGCTCATACGTAGTATGATCCTCCCGGAGGGAGAAAGAAGGAGGAGGCCCGTAGAGTTAGGGTGGATAGTAGTGGAGGGATGGGTAGTGATCGCCATCGTACTCGTACTCTGCATCAGAGTCCTCGTACTCACTATTGGGTTCTGCACTGAAGATGGACTTGAATGCCTTATCGAGTTTTTCATCTCGTTCGGCTTGGTCATCCGGCTCGAATGGATGGGAAACAAAGACTCCACCACAATACAGAGGAGTGCTTTCGTTCTTCTTCTCGACAGTTTCGATGGAATGGAATGGCTTAGATCCGATAATGATCGGTCCAAGCTGACTGTAGAGCAAATCGAGTCCACTGGGAAGTCTAATGGATTCAGTGTTCTTAGTGAGAGCATGGGTGATATCTTGACCGAGAAGGATCTCGGGAGATACCGTATGACTAGTGAGTTTGGATGGTGGAATGAATATTGACTCATCCTTAATGAATTGGATATCCGAAGATGGAAGGGCTTCAACAGCCATCGAAGGGATACCTAGTGTGTCTTGAACAATGGCTTCCACTTTATGGGCACCTGAACTGGTCATCAAATCGAATTGGACAACATCTGCGACCTGGGGATCTGAATAGCCAGTGATACCGGTAATGGAAACGACTCTCATCTCGATTGGTTCGAGCTTGAGTTTGTCGGAAAGACTACGAGAAATCATGGATATTTGTGATCCTGTATCGAGGAATACGGTAGCATCGCGGGCGGTACCGTGAATTGGATTGAGAATGACCCCGGTAGCAGTATGCATGCGGGTCTGTGGCCATGGGTTGGTAACGATAGCTGCAGCCTGGATAAGTGTGTTGTTGGAATGAGTGGGAGGAGTAGTGGATTTGCAAATGGAGATGTGATGGGTACCTTTGCACTTACCACACTTGGCTATGCACTCATTGTAATTGTGATTGGGCTGTAAGCATTTTCTGCACACTCTAATCTGGGAAATTCTATTAGTGCGTTCGTCACTCGTTTTGTACTTGGAACAATTAATAGATTGATGGGTAGATCCACAATAATCCCACTTTGGGGAATCATGGGACTTCTCATTGGGAGGGCGGATGTACTGTTCACTATTGGAATCGGGATTGGAATGGATGGATGTGATCTGATTGGGATGGAATGCACTTTCAATCGCACGACACTCTAACTCCTCTCGAAGTTCTTTGTCAATGTTGGTGAGGGCATCCATCATAGACTTAGGATTTAGTTTCCAAATCTTCCTCACGAAACTTGGATTCACTCGGCTGGCAAGCTGCTCAATCAGCGGTAGACTGTCGAGGTTCTTGGAATCATCGAGATGATAAACAAGATTGATCATATCACGTACACAATTCAACTGGTCCTCTATACGGGATGATTTAGGTTTCATACCCATTAGTTTCTGGTAGAGAAGGGCAGTGGAGTTGTTGGAACGATCGTAAGCTACTTTCAATCGATCGAGGGTATTAGAGTAGAGATCGTCTCTAATGGGAATGGACTGTACTAGCTTGAGCGCGTCACCCTTGAGTAGTGAGCGGAGGTAGTTTAGTTTCTCTAGAGGGGATAACTCTGATCTGGAACCAATAATCGATTGAAACTGAGAGTGAAACGATGACCATAATGTGATATTGCTACCATCGAATGGTTCAATGCGCATTGGAGGAAGTGGAACGAATGCCTGTGGTAAGTAAGTGAGTGCACTGGAATGATCAGGCACGGGTTGAATGGAAGGAGTACTAGTGGATGGCTGCTTCTGGGGCAAACGGGAGAGCATAGAAACTCTATTGGTTGCTGCCTCGAATGCGCGATCATACTTAGTTTCCTGCTTGGCAGTAAGCTTTGCCAGCAGGGGTAAACTCACAGGTAGATTCGTCGATCCGTCTGTGCTCGTCTCCATCGATGAGAAGATTCGTTGCTCTTCTTCCTTCTTAGCACCGTCCTCCATGTCGTTGATCTTGTCCTCGATGCTCGCAATCGCCTCCTTGTAGTCGTCCATAAGCGACAACACCTCCAGGTGTGCCGTCATCGCAGTGGATGACAGTTGGAGAATTTCGTCAGATGATGACAATTGAGGGAATTGGGTGATTACGTTATTGCGAGTGGAAAGATGGCCGTGGAGGTTGGAAAGAATGGAATGGATAATAGAGTAATCGGACACAAACTGGGAAGTCATCGTCTTCCCTGGACGGCGCCTAGTGGTATTAACACGAGAATAATCAATGGAAGTGAATGGAGAATGCTCTTTGCTGCCACGCGGGTCGGTTGGAAGTGTAACTGGAGCGGTAATGGACAAATTGGACATAAACCGACTAGTTTCACTGGTTCTTAAGTTGGTGGATGCACCATATACTGATTTCCACCTCTTTTCTGGGCAGAAATCAGCTACGGATAGCTAGGAATGTGTGTGGTCGCGGTGTAATAACCTGAACTGATCACGCAACAAGTTTATTACGAGAATAGACTACAATCTACACAAACTAATAACTAAGGGAAGAAGTTGATCCAGTAGGGAAGGGACGAGAAAGAAATGGATGGGATGGAAATTATTTCACTGGCTGACGAAATACTGGATCTAGTTGAATGACCAGTTTGGAATGGGAATACTAAGTGGAAATAACAGGGAAATAAGAGGAAATAATAAATAAATGGCACCTGACACGTGTATTAGGCGACCATCTAGTGAATTGAGAAGGTTGAAAGGTGAACGTCCTTCCTTGATCCAACTGACGCCTTGGGACTGGACTCGGCCTCTAACGGGCCGGTCGACGCAAGCGAAGAACAGTAGAATGAGGATTTGTCATCCGCAATCGCGAGAAATGGGAAAAATCACGTAGGCAGAAAACTCCCACGCGGAAACCCTGATTGCGGGAATTTGAATGGGTATTTTGGGATTACTGTAAGTCAACATTTGACAGGATGGTTTCATGGACTGGTTTTATATTTGGAAATGGAATATAATATTGGATTATTGATTGATTGATATTTGGGTAGCGTCTTTCGCTAGAAAGTCGGTACACATTTATCAAAGATCAATTGAAAGTACACAATAAAATCAAAGAGATATCACAAGTGGGATATGACATGTGAAAAATATTATACACAATGGGCCCTTGGTTAGTACATGGAATGTTTTTATGAGTGAAAGTCTGAAATCAAACAATATTATATTTAATAATCACCCGCATAATTTAATGCGTGAATTACTGAAACTGTTCTGGATACTACAAAGGACTAGGATTACTAATAGAGCATTTCGGATTACAGTCCGATTACGGATTCTAATGAAAGATCGTCATTTTATTCCGATCCAATCGCTCCCGGATCGATCTCGACGTCTCGTGGGCTGCAATGGGGTCGAATTGCTATCGTACACCGAGTCCATTCTCCACGAGGATGGTCCATTATGGACCATTATGGACCATTTTAGTCCATCTTTTTTCCACACTCGAAGTTTTTGGCTTAAAATGCAGTAATCAGGGCTCTTTTTGCGCCTGTTGCACTCTTTTTAGATCCCTTTTCACTTTTGAGCAAAAAAATAAAATAAAAATATTCATTTTCATTGTGAAATTCACATTCCATTCGATTCCATCAAAATTCCATCTTCGCGAATCGCAAACTGACGGGAAGCTCGGTGGGGAGCTGAAGCCGGGAAACTACGGTACCCTAAACAACGGACACGTTTCATTTTCGACCTTGGACCTTCATTTTGTTTAAATCGATTTTCATATTAATTTACCGCGATTATTCTTATGTTTCTGTTGTTAAATCGTGTGTAGGACAGAGGGCAACCTTTCCTTGTAGTCTGATTGAGGTTTTCATTGGCGCGATGACTTAATTTCTCGCTTTTCCCTTTGACTGCGCTGCTCCTCTCTTTGAAAGTGAAGACCTTCTTGTTTATTATGTGATTCGAGTTCTAGGCATTGCTCTTGTTCTGTTTCATGTTTATTTCATGACGCCATTGACCACGACCCTTTTCTAATCGCCGATTCTCCAGGCCAAGTTCACCGAGAAGCGGCGCGATGGCGGGTTTCGGGCCGGAAAGATGTCATTCGCCTCTCGAGTCTTGCTCCCGCTCCTCCTCTCATCCATGGTTTCGACGGTTACTGTAAGTCATCTACCGTACATTTAAGTTCAGATGTGCAGTTTGAGTTGACTTTGATATGCTCTTATGCGAGATTAACGACTAAGAGGATAAAGCGATAACGGAACAGTAAAACCATTCAGAGCCAGCGGCTATGCGGGAGGCGTCTAATCAAGGCTCCCTCTCGGCCTCCGGAAGCGTCATCCGCAAGGCTCTCAAGTCGCTTGAGGCCCTCAAGTGGGTCGACAAAAGCGAGGATGGCAAGGGCCGTATCCTCTCCAAGCAGGTTAATAATTTCATCATTATGATTACTATGTATTTAATTGTCAATCATGACTTCGTTTTGTATGCGTGCCAATTGGCTCAAAATTTAAGCATTTTCCCATTAAAAAAGGTGTATCCACGTCAAGCGATTTTACGTCGTAAGACAACGCTAGGTGGGACCCACTGAGCCAGCTATTAGACGGACTACATACCCGGCTGTCCAGTGCTTTCTCGGGTGCCCATAATGCCCATAAAAAACTTCCCATAATGCCCATAGAAAACTCGGGACAGCGCTCAAATGTATATTTACATTTTAATTTAAGTCTGCATTTTCAGGGTCGCAAGGACCTCGACAGAATCGCTGCCGACCTCCGATCGACCGCCGCCCCCGCTGAGCTCTAAATTGTTATGTACTTTACTGTTGATTGTTTTTCTCGACAATGAAGTTACCATTTATCTCAATTTGCAAATACGTTTTAAAGGAGGCACATTAGAGAATGTCAATCGGTTTTATTTTTTACTAGTTGGGAGATGTTGAATACTGTCATGTCCCGGGATTGGGAAGTGAGATTTGGGTCGGGTTCTGGCAATCATCCTTTTCCGCTTAGTTCTATTTGCACAATCTTGTACTTTACGATCTTGAGTCTGTAAACCTAGTCTTATTAGTCCAAAGCCATGTGCACCGTTTGAAAACTAATTTTTAATCCTAATAACGATCTCGATCTCCGGTTAGTCTGTTCTGATCCGCCTTGATAATGTTCTCTGGGCAGATCGAGCTAGTTTCATTTCTAACTTTAACTATCTTATTTATTGAACGAACATGCGAGAATATTCCAGTTCTCCTCAGTCCAATGCAATTGAAATCATTTGCAAACTATTTATCAGCAATAATAGGGATACAAACATAACACGTAATTTACTGTTATGGATCGCCAGATCCTAATCAATCTTCTGCTCTTGCGGGAATTATTTCCAATCGAGATTCGAATTGTCGAGCACGGACATCTTGGGTTTCTTGGCGAGCATCGTTAGCGCGTCTCCGAGACCGACTCGTCTGAATTGGCGGGGTTTCATTATATAATGGCACTTTGGAAACGGCTAATCGAGCTTGCCTCAATGTTTCTCTTTATCCCGTGGTCCTCAATCAGACTACAAGGAAGGGGGGGGGGGGGATATTACAGAATAATACAAATAGGCAATATTTTCAAGAAGAGTCAGAAAGATGGCAGGAAGGTAGTAGAGGGCCATACCACCGGAAACCCATCAGACCCATCCCATCCATCATTAACTAATTTTTTAAAGAAGATAATTACCTTTATGACGCTACAGCACCTGCTTAGCTCCTCGTCAGGGCATCGGTTCCGGCAACATTTGGTCGCAATTCCCGATGAGCGCGAGCGTACGGTGTTGAGTTGGTCTCTGGTAGGTCGATGATACTTGTGGTCACACAGGGAGAGAGCCTCGATTAGACGCCTCCCGCATAGCCGCTGGCTCTGAATGATTTTACTGTTCCGTTATCGCTTTATCCTCTTAGTCGTTAATCTCGCATAAGAGCATAACAAAGTCAACTCAAACTGCACATCTGAACTTAAATGTACGGTAGATGACTTACGGTAACCTTAAACTTAAATGTACGGTAGATGACTTACGGTTTCATTGGCGCGATGACTTAATTTCTCGCTTTTCCCTTTGACTGCGCTGCTCCTCTCTTTGAAAGTGAAGACCTTCTTGTTTATTATGTGATTCGAGTTCTAGGCATTGCTCTTGTTCTGTTTCATGTTTATTTCATGACGCCATTGACCACGACCCTTTTCTAATCGCCGATTCTCCAGGCCAAGTTCACCGAGAAGCGGCGCGATGGCGGGTTTCGGGCCGGAAAGATGTCATTCGCCTCTCGAGTCTTGCTCCCGCTCCTCCTCTCATCCATGGTTTCGACGGTTACTGTAAGTCATCTACCGTACATTTAAGTTCAGATGTGCAGTTTGAGTTGACTTTGTTATGCTCTTATGCGAGATTAACGACTAAGAGGATAAAGCGATAACGGAACAGTAAAATCATTCAGAGCCAGCGGCTATGCGGGAGGCGTCTATTCGAGGCTCTCTCCCTGTCGTATGTGACCACAAGTATCATCGACCTACCAGAGACCAACTCAACACCGTACGCTCGCGCTCATCGGGAATTGCGACCAAATGTTGCCGGAACCGATGCCCTGACGAGGAGCTAAGCAGGTGCTGTAGCGTCATAAAGGTAATTATCTTCTTTAAAAAATTAGTTAATGATGGATGGGATGGGTCTGATGGGTTTCCGGTGGTATGGCCCTCTACTAACTAACAATCAAATGTGGCTCGACGAGAATTGTCGAGGTGAAGAAACCGTCTCTTCATATTTTCCACTTTCGTATTAATTGTAAGCCATTTTACTCAAATCACCTGTCCTTCATTCATTCATCCATAAAGATTTTGGCCAGAAATTGCAAAGGATGCATAATAGTAAAGAAAATAAAAAGCTAAAACCCACCAATTGTAGCCGATGTGAGGAGTAGGCGATGCAACATGATGAAACTGAGGGTGTAGCGCGCGAGGGGAGAGAGAGAGGAGAAAGAGTGAAGAGGGGAGATGGAGCGAGGGAGAGAAAGGAATAGAGATTGTGGGGGGAGTGTAGACAAGAGAAGGAAGTAGAGCGTTGCCAGTGGCGCATGGGGGGGGGGGGAGAGATTTCACAACCTCCATTCCTTTATTATGATCAACAAGGCTACAGGTGCGATTGAAACATGGATCAACGCATTGCACAAAGTGCACAAATCAATATTTATCTCATAAACATACACGATAAAGCAATTGGAAACGTATTGCGATAGTAACCAGTAAAATGGCAAAGTGAGATCGAAAAGAATAAAGCGAGGTTGGCAGAATTGGAAAATTGAAATGAATATCGGAAACACCTATAATAACGGAAACTGCTACGGAACAATAGTTCGACTATTTATTCTGAGCCGCAGCCGGTGATGAAGCAGTAATTGCAGAATCCCTTTCCTGTGCATCCTTCTTAGCTCTCTTTTTGTCCACTTACATCTTCGTGATAGATGGGAAGCAGAAGGACTTGCACTGAAATATAGTTTTGATTGATCGGTCATATTGAACAAGGAAAAGTGCTGACAGTATGAAAAATCGGACTGTTCATTCTGTGAGAGAGTATCAGAGAGAGATGGATTATTGACAGCCCCATTCAAAGAGCTCAAATCACCAACCTTCCGCTCGTGTTCGAGGACAGAGGCGCAGATAGGCAAGTGATCAAGGATTTCTCATCCGGATGATCGACGCGACACGTGTAGAGCAGCTTGATGTTGTGCTGTCTGAAAGTGCTCAATTGTTGCTGATTGATTCACTCACCGATTTACACACTTGTAGCCCTGATCACCAACAACATCGTCTAGTGAATATTCTCGTATCACACGGTGAATATTCATGTTCTTGTACTAACACGTTCATGTACTAACTACTAGAGTAGAATCACTGGTCAATATCGGAGCCGTCTCAAGCGCAAACTCACTTTGCGTTGTGCTCCTCCATCTCCGCGAAGGTGTCGAAGAGGAAATTGTGCTTCGCGCACTCTCGCCAAACACAGCGTCTCACAACTCTTGTCAGCTCTTGCTGGAAGGAGTAGAGTTTAGTCAATGCTTGGATCTATTATGCCCCTGGCGCTTTACAGAATCTGGGGTTGGAGGATCTTTTCCTCGAAGGTCCAAGATTCGCGTGTTTTCAATGAAACTGATTACGCCTCCCCTCAAGATCAACAAGACAAATAATTTGGAATGAAAGCCAAACTGACCGCAAGATCACTGAAAGCATCCTTCTTCGCCTTATCCTCCTCGTTCATTTTTTCCGCTTTCATCTCATCATTTGTCCAGTAGACGAGCGTAGAATGAGGAGCACCACACGTTGCCTGCATCCAACATATAATGTCCATCTTTCTCATCACTTTTCACTCGTGAGAAATCAATTCATTCGTCCATTTTTGCGGATCACCATTGAAATCAACTACTATTTTTCAAGCCTAATCAAGAAAACACACCTTGTCGCCCTTCTGTCGATGAACAATCAGATCCGGAAAATCCGCGAACAGACCACACTCGCATAAACCAACGATGTCGGAGCGATCGGGATGTAGTGGGTGGTCGCTGAAATTTTGGCGAGTTTTCCACAATTTATAGGAACGCTTGAATGTCAGATCAGGCAGATACCTAGCGACATTAAATATAAGTGGTTTGAGAACTCACTACAACATGTGCTGGTACACCTGGGCGTGCGTGCCGAAGGCCCTCGTGCAGTTCTTGTCGCCACACGTCCACCGAACCACTGCAATTATTTCCTTAATGCAGCGGATCGAAGTGAATAAGGGTACTACGTTTCGCACCCAAGTGGTTCGAAATCTGAAGATGATACTAACAAGAAATCTCACTCACTGTCTCCTCGTCCATGATGTGCCTTCGGCTCGCGATCACGAGTGTCTACGACTGGCTCGGCCACCGCAGCAACTGCAGTCGTTAAAAACTTCTTCACCAATTGGTTCCAAAGATTCAGTTGTTTTACAATCAAAGCGACGTTACGTTCGTGTCGATCCTCCAGTGAGATGTGGGAGACTTCATTCGGCAGGCGCTCATCTGCCTCGTCCATGCTCTCCTCCGTGGCAGTCTCCATGCTCTCATCATTCATCCCTTCAGCCTCACTGTCCTCGCTCGTGGTAGCGGCTCACTTCCTCTTCTTCTTCACGGGAGATGCAGCGATTTCTTCCGAACTACCTGACATACAGGATGATATCCATCACACGAGTTAAACAAATTGTGAGTTCGTTATGACACTCGGAGCTGTACGCAAGCCATGATCAATACCTGCGACATGCGGATCATTCGAAAGATTTGACGTATTGAGGCCTCCATTTCGTCGAGCCGCTCGAGTAAGCATCCTCCCCTCTTCGATGCCTCTGCAATTGGGCTCCATCAATATCTTCCATCGGCCCTACATATACCACGTTGCAGTGAATCTACATGATACTGTCAGACATCGTTTCCTCCATACCATCAAGTTACTGATAATCTACAGCCACATCACATTTCTTTCAAAAAATAACGGAAATCAAAATAGACTCACTCAACATCAACAATCATCTTATCATTCATGTCAATGAACAGATCGTCGAACTTCCTCTGTCTCTTCCTCTTCTTCGTCGTTCCTTCCATCGAATCGCCCTCCATTGCATCATCTCCATCCTCTTCCTCGCCCTCCTTCTCATCTTCGGCGTCCACTTGGAGCTCGGAGACATCTACGAAAGAAGAATTCAACAAGATCAGTGAACGCTAATAGCATCTCTCCACCATAATATCTCTCCCCCATACCAGAGGACGCCACCATCTGTGAACTCCCCTTAATCAAGAAAGCGTACCAGCGTGTTGAACTTCGAGCTCCTCCTGTTTTTCAAGTACATCTGCAAAAAAAGCTTAGTTACTCGATGCCATTCACCGCCATTCATTGCCGTCTCTATTAACATACCTGGTCTTTGTTCTGACTTGGGTATCTCTTCCACCAGCTGAATATCGTCATCGCTATCGTCCAGGGTGATTATCTGAAGAAGAACAATTCCACGATGATCTTTGATACTTAATTCTATCCCATCTACCGTTCTCGTACATACGACTGTAAAATCGCAGCACTCTTCTTTACCCTTCTGTTACACAATTGAATCAAGAGAATACTTACATCGTTCTTGTCAACCTCTTTCTTCGAAGGAGTCGCATCAGCTGCATTCTTGGGTGTTTCCATAAATTCACTTCCCGAATTCGTCTGGGCCACTTTCGCAGGGATCTTCTGTTCTGAAGGCTGCTGGGACTTCCGAGGCGTGGTCACAGGCACGTCTTTAAAAGAGTTACTTGTGCCGAGAGGTCCATCCATACGAATCTTCGGGAGCACTTTCTTTGCAGGAGTTGTAGGAGTCTTCGGGATCTCAACTTTTGCAGCGCCACTGGTGGCAGGAGTTGCACTCGCAGTTCTCTGTTCTGTGGGCAGCTGGGGCTTCCGAGGCGTGATCGAAGGGACAGCATTCTCAATGACACTCGTGCCAGGCGTTACACTTGCAGCCATCTTCGGCACGATAGTCTCCTTCTGGGAGTGCGTGAAGAAATTGAGAAGCGTCGTCGTCGTCGGGGTCTTAGATGTCGACGGAAGGTCTTAGATGTAGATGTCGATGGTAATTTTCATACATAATCGCCTATTTTTTCTCCTTATCTCAGAAACTTTCTAGACTGCCACATACCCACTTTTTCAGATCCGCTCGTCGTGGAACTCGTTTAATTGAAACATACACTCTTCCTGCCTTTCAATTTTTTAAAATGTTTATATTATCCATTTTTTTCAATAAACATTATAATATTTTTACAAGTTTTTCCTTATACTTATCTAATGAAGCAATCACCCTACCCCCTCCCCTCCCCCTATGTCTGGGTGTGTGAAGTTCTGGTCAAGCCTGGCTCAAAAAATGTCAAAATGTTCACTCTATTCACTATCTTCTGCCTCATTAGTCTTCCTCTCTCGCTTCGCATCGAGCATTCATGATCAGCGATTCTATGTCCTTCCTGTCCCCGTCCCATCAGTTCCCCATTCATCATGGGGATACAATCTACAGTTCCGTGGAAGAAGCGGTGGAGGGTGAATATGAAAGTAAGTCTCTTTTTCTAACCATTTTCACGTTATTGGTTCACAGTCATTCTTTTTATTACTCTTTTTTATGTCATCCTCAATCGCAACAGTCTAGAAAGTGTCTGAGATAAGGAGAAAAAATAGACGATTATGTATGAAAATTACCATAGCTTTGCCGAAAGCTCGATAGAGCTCCCTGGTAGAGGGATTAATAATGACCCTGGCAAAAAGGTAGGGGTGAAATTCTTGAAGAAAGAGAATGAAGCGTGCACGAATATTATGATCCATTTATCGGAAAAAGAGAAACAGTTGGAGATGAAGTAAACCAGAGATATTTGGTGGAAACGGGCAGAATGTAAGATGAGTGGAAAGTTCTGCAAAGGGGGAAGAACGCAAAGGGCAATTTCGAGTCGGCAGCTTTGAGGTTTTCTATGCCCACACTCCGTTAGAGAGGGGATAGAGAATGCGGAGGGATAGAGATGGTCTGCTCAGTTGAGCACACGTTGCATCATCCTGATGTAATTGCCGATGTAGGATTCACTCAGAGGGATACAATAGTTTATTCGAGCGTGCGGTTACGATCCCAAGGACTATTGGGAAATGGCGCGTTATATACAGAACAGATTACGGCTCGTTCGATGGCAGTTGGATTACACTTAACCGTTCCTCTGGCTATCGATTGAGAAACGTAGGAAACCTAAATCAAATGTTTTGTACGTGACCTAATAATAATAATAATAATAAAACTAACCTCTATTCTTCTACGTCGGGGCTTATAACATATGTTTTATCTTCATAAAGAATAGTTGCTGGTTCCATTCTTATAATTAATTTTACTCCTTCTTCTGTTTTATTTTTTATGATGATCTGAATGCATTCTCGTGGATCTCACTCAATTTTTCCCCTAATCCCTCACGGTTTTACATGCAAGCAAGCTTGTCCTAAATTTCTCTCTACGTGAGCCACAAAAAGGCCTGGGACCGTCAGTGACCGTCGAGATTCGGAGAAATATAGGGATTTGAGTCTGGGGGCAAAATCAACGGGAGGATTATCAATCACTCTGTAAGAACGCAGTGATTTGGATAGGAAAGTGTACAAAAATTCAAAATCATCTCCCGGGTCTCAAACTTCACCAACATGACCCCTAGGGACGGTATTTACGATTTTTGAACTTTGATCTTTCAAAAAATAAAGTTCAGATATCCCCATCATGTGATAGCTCATTCGAACGAGCATAAAAAGTTATGTAAAAATTAAAAATTCAAGCAATTTCATGAACATTGGTTCAAGTTATGACTAAAAGTATGACGAATTTTGCCGATTTCGGCGAAAATCTATGATGCACCCCATACACATACATGTTATTGTGGTCAATTCTAATATGATTCTATATGATCGATTTTTCACATAAGGGAGGGGGCCTTATGTCAAAAAACTCGAGGTGAGTCATGTCAGCAAATATGGTCAAACTGTTGACGAAAAATCGCAAATTGGTTCATAATGACGGAAAAACATCATTAGAGGCATAAACTAGTGATGGTGAAACATTCTGAGCCCTCTCAGCATATTCTAATTTTTGGGCAAAAATTTGAACACCATAGCATAATGGGGTGCCACATAGATTTTCGCCGAAATCTACAAAATTGATGATCCAATGAAATTATATCGTCGGTCTCTAGTTTGGAGAATCCTCGTCCGTCAGCTTGGGCTACCCGACGAGTATCGCCCACTTTGATCATCAAGAAAAGGGCCCTGGACGGATTATAATCGTCTCAAGTGATCTACGGTCAAGAAAAACACCATTCAAGAAGAGTACTTTGTGAGTTTACTCTTAACCACGGAAGTCAGGACTTCGGCGGCTGGATGATCTACATTTGGACTCAAGCCATCGACTGAACGCGACGGACCACCGACAACTCAAAGCTAAGAAGATATCGAATCCGTCCTGGGTGCTCCTCTTGGATCATCAAGAGGAGGACCCAGGACGGATTCTAATCGTCTCATGTGATCTACGGTCAAGAAAAGCCCCATTCAAGAAGACTGCTCCGTGAGTTTACTCTAAACCACGCAAGTCAGGACTTCGGCGACTGGATGATCTTCTTCTGGATTCAAACCATCGACTTAGCGCGACGGGCCAACGACAGCTAAAGCTATCACCCCTTGACCCATGATTCCTGAGTACGAAGATCCCAATCCCCTCCCTAAAGATGTTTCCTCCTGAAGGCCCATTGCCTGATGTCAGGATAAAACTACAAAATTCGTCATACTTTTAGTCATATCTTGAGCCAATCTTCATGAAATTGCTTGAACTTTTAAATTTTTACATAACGGTTTATGGTCTTTCGAATGAGCTATAACATGATAGGGTTAGTTGAAATTTATTTTTTGAAAGATCAAAGATCAAAGATCAAAATTTTTAGGATCAAAGTTCAAAAATCGTAAATACCGTCCCTAGGGGTCATGTTGGTGATGTTTGAGCCCCAGGCGATGATTTTGAAATTTTTGTACACTCTCACCTACGTTCTTACAGAGAACGCGTTTTAACGCTAACGGTATCATATATATGATAAGATAAGATAAAACTCAAGGTAGCTTACCTCTATTATACGGCATGCGTACGTTCTTCCTCTCATTATTGAATGATAATATTTCATTCCACGTTGCACACCATTAATTACGATGACATTGTTTTTGTTTTTGTTTGTCGAATTGGTCGATTTTTTTACGTTACCTGTAATATTCTATCGATTTTTTTAAATGCTACAATTTCGGGGTAAGACACCAATCGATAGGGCACCCCTACTTGTATTAAAACTTGATAAATGCATGGATACATTCTCCATTCTTGCGCTCGCGACGGACGGTCGGCTCTCACCCCGCTCTCATCGGTCTCTAGTTTGGAGAATCCTCGTCCGTCAGCTTGGGCTACCCGACGAGTATCGCCCACTTGGATCATCAAGAAAAGGACCCTGGACGGATTATAATCGTCTCAAGTGATCTACGTTCAAGAAAAGCACCATTCATGAAGAGTACTTTGTGAGTTTACTCTTAACCACGGAAGTCAGGACTTCGGCGGCTGGATGATCTACATTTGGACTCAAGCCATCGACTGAATTCGACGGACCACCGACAACTCAAAGCTAAGAAGATATCATCCCTTGGCCCTTTGATACTGGGTACGAAGATCCCGCTCCCCTACCAAATGATATTTCCTCCTGCAAGCCCATTTCCTGATGTCAGGATAAATATATCTATCTAATTGCATGGATTACTGACCCCAATGTGACTTTTCGATAGAGGGTAGATAGAAGGTCTATGGTATGTAAAATGGTTCTACGCCACTATTAGGTGGTAGTGATTACGCAAATATCAAATCAATCGATAAAAGATCTCGACGTCAAACGATCAAAAAATCCACTCCATCTTCTACTCTTGCACAGGAGTTCGAACACTTGCGCAACTCGTCCCGCACTCTACCTCTCCCTCTCATTCCTCGTTGCGCAGAGCGGTAGAGTTTTCCTTTATCTTTTCCTGTATCCACTCTAGTCATAGAAAAAATTCCGGAACCGGATAATCAGGATGATGTAACCAAAAAAAAACTCACCTTCTCTACAGCAAAAGCTTAACAGTATTATTTCTTTTCCTGCTTCTCTTTGGAAAACATTCAAAATATCTATCAATTCATCTTTTTGCAACTTTTTTTTGTTGCATGATTTTTGACACTGAAAAAAATACCATTACTATAAGAATTAATCTTCTCTTCGCACTCTGGTGTTCGCCCAGAAGTTGGAATAAAACAATTCCCTCATGTTGCTATCAAACAATTTTTGGCCAATATCATCCAAAGAAGAATTCTAAATTCACGAGGGTTTTGCTTCTCGAGTTAAATTTGATGGCAAACAAGCCTGTTTAGTTCATTTTTCATGATTTTTGAAATAATTGAGAAATGAATATTTTTGTGCGTCATTAGTAAGAGATGCCACCAACATAGATAGGGGCCACAACGTAGATAGCCGACCTTAAGCAATGGGGTCAAATGTGTGTTCAAACAATCCCTCATGGACCCAATAACATCATGCGTTTTACCGTTTGTCGATAACTTATCTCTGAGCCGTGCTAGAGCCCAAGAAGTGCGCGCGCAACTCACTGGGGGAGAGGAGAGAAAGGAGAGAAAAGAGGAAAATGGGCGGAACCTAATTTTCGTGTGTGTCTCTCCCTCCCCCCGCCCTCTCGCTCGCGTCCCCCCGCCCAGAAAACACAAGCCAGGGAACAATGATAAAATTCTTATTTTTTCTCTGAAAAATCCTAAAATATTATAATTAGTTAAAAAAAATTACTGCCCAAACAAAACTTTCACACTGAAACCCGTCAAAACGACCTATTCCCTTCTTTTAAATGCAAATTTGATCTACTTAGGGATTTTTTTCAATTTTTGGGCAGGGCTCAGTCAATAGTAGCTATCCATACGAGGGGTTTTTTTTAGAATGAACCTTGTGCCCTCCCTGTCTAGCTTTTGGGCGAGATCGTGTCCGCACAAAGTGGGCGGAGCTTGTGGCCCCTACGCAAAAAAAGAAGTTTTCACTTCTTCGTTAGAAAGGTAGAAAAATCGATTGAAATCAGCCGAGAATGATCACTGAGATTGCTCTTATTGCTTTCATAGGTGGTCTAGTGCATACACTCCGAATCAAATTAATTTCGATAATGAAAAAATTGTTTGATAGTTAGTATTCTATTATTCATAATTGAAACCCTTGGCAACTTTTATTGAAAAAAAACCCGCGTTCTCACAAAGTACGCTTATTTTCAAATTCCTGCTTACCTTATTTGGAGCAACATAGACGTCTTTTCCTTTTTTCAAGGATCCATGAGCGATAACGGTGACGATTATTTTTTTATGATTCTTATAAAGTGAACGCAATTCCTTAGCAACCTGCAATTGAAAGTTGCTCACTGAAAGAATGCAGTTGGAGTGGTAATGTGCACGAAATAGATTTCCGGAAAGGCTATCGGACTAGATAGAATATGAGGCCGTTTGCTTAAAACGCATTCTCTTTAAGAATGCGGATGAGAGTGCACAACTCATTCAAATTCATCGTTTAAAGGAGGAGTAACAGGAAAGAATGATAGAGACTCTCACAACGAAATGCCGGTCATCGAAAGCGACCGTAGTTAGCAGTTGGAACTTTGCCAAAACCCTATTCCTATCTCCCGTCCTCCGATAGGGAAAGGGAGGAAGGCGATCGATGGGAAGAGACAAGGGGAGACTGGGGTAGATCAGTGTGCAGTCCCTTCCCAGTGAAATCAACAGTTCAAAATCCCCGCCCTTTCCTGTCAGGAGGGAAGCTTTGTCATAAAGCCAACTCGCTGTATCTCGGTTCAGAGATGAGATACAGATATGGGGACTTCAGAAATCTGATATGGCTGTCGATAGCTGCAACACTACGTTGTCAACGTAGTGGCTCAAACTTTCATGTTACCCCTCCTTTAAGGCTCAAACTTCACCAAAATGACCCCTGGGCCCGATATAGGCGATTTTCGAAATTCGGTCCGAAAATATAGATCTTTGATCTCGAGAAAATTCAAATTGAATTTTTGGTATCGATAGCTCATTCGAAAGAGCATTAAAAGTTATGAAAAAATTTCAAGCATTTTCTTTCATATTGATTCGCCTCTAATATTTCTACTCGCTTACAAAGATAGTCATCACGTTGCCAACGGTGTGTATAAATTTTTTAAAAAATGTTTACAAAAAATATTTCTTAGAATTTTGATGAATCTCACGAATGCTCCTCATCGTACATCGCCCACATTACCGAACATTTTTAACCTTTTTTTAAGTCTGCGAATTCGCATCGAATATTCCTAATTTTTGTTTCATGTTTTTTGTCCACCCACAATTCCGCGTGATTTTAAAAATTGAACGATGAAATATTTATTTAAATGGGTGAAAAATTGGAGCCGCAAGAGTAGGTTTAGCGGAGTGTGGGCCTTTCTGCTTTCCAGCCGAAAAGTCGCCCTATGATGTACTGTATACACCACGCTTTTTGTACGCTGTGACACCTGTTTTTTCATTATCGATTTCTTCCCTCAAAGTAAAGTTTTTTACGGTTATCTTTTTCCGAAACATCTTGATACCGACAAAGTCGGTATTGCCGACTCCTCTTCCGATCTTTGTCGGTATTTGATTTACCCCCCTCCTCACTTCCCGTTATAATGCGTGGTCGTCGGTGTGTGTTGAGAGGGGACGGCGTGAGTAGATGTGTGTCGGCTCGGAGGTTAGTGATCTTCCCCCTCTCTCTACGGCGCTCCGCCTCCTCTCTTCTCCCGATATATTCTCTCACTTGTAAACGGAACACGGACGATAAACGGTGGTGTACTCTATCCCTGGCATCTAGTTGGGCGCACATTACGGTAATCGGTGGACATTCGGGCCCTCTGGTCGGTCTTACGGCATCTCGGTATCTCGGTTTCCTTAGGCATCTCGGTCCAATACTCCTCATATCTTATCAATAGAATTCTACCACGTTCTATCCGAATTAAGATGGAACGTTGTTTATCCACGAAAAATGACTCTTTCTCACAGCGAGAAGAGGCCGCAACGAACTCGTAGCCACCTCTCAATCAAAAGGCAACACGAAAAATAGGCGAAAACAAACTACCGTAATACGTAAGGTCAAACCTGAATCAAGCCAATCGTGGCGAGAGCCTAACAATTCAAATAGATGCGGAAATTCACATGATTCCAAAATCCTAGGGCTGAGTCAACATTATAGTTAACGAGCAAAATTAATTTCGGCAATACCGACAAAGTCTCCTTTTCCCTTCTCGTCGGTATTGCCGAGAAGGGAAGAGCCTTCGAGATGTCGGGAATGCCGATCCCGAATGAGCAATCCTAGTAGACGGCACAATTTGCGAATGCGCTCACTTTGGCAAGATAAAGGAGGGAGAGAGCTGCTCTCCCCCTACCTTTTTTCCCATCTTGCTCCCTCTAGCATAGAGAGGGAGAGATTCGCCAGAAAGAGCGGAGTGCGCGATTTCCCTACTTAGAGAGGGAAGAGGGGGAAGAAACGCCGTAATCCGCATACCGAAGTCGCATCCCTAGGGCAAACTTTCAATGGAAAAGTTCGTTCTTGGTCAATTCTTCAATTTATAAAAAGTGATTCTTAGCCCATTCAAACCCATTCTTGTACAGGTCTCACATAGTGTAGAGAAGTTGCGCCACAATTGAAATAAATTGATTGTCTTCCTCGTAGGAAAAATGTATGCTAAACCCTGGAAACACCCATTTCTGAGATATCGAATATTCTGCAGTCATCTAAAATATGCATCAATCGGACGTGCCCAAACGCATTTATTTGAACATGTTCGAGCGTTTGATGAATTTTGTATTTTCTGATTAATCCACATCGGGTCACGATGTTGAAGTGGTGGCGCATGCATTAACCCCCCCCCCCCCTGGTGATTGTCAAAAATGAAATTTTCGTTTAGTGGCGAAAAGCAACCAAATGAATACTATGGTATTCCAGGTACTACTCAAAAACTATCGAAAGAAACATTTGATTGGTAAAGCCAATCAATGCGATGCACAATAAATCCGAACTTACTGTGCACTTGCAGCCAATGTGGCGAATGTATATAGTTGCATCGGTTTTAAATTCCTCCTGAAATAAAATACTTTCTTTCTTTGCTTCAAGATAACAGTGCGTTAGGCGCTACCTATCCGTACAGCAAAAATTAAGACCTCGAGTTTTGGGTCCCACACCGATTTCAGCCAATTAAATTTCTATGTGACCTTAAATTGGGATGGGCACGAATGTCTGGCTAAGTGAGTTATCGATGCCAGCGGATGTGGCATGAACACCCTATCACACTTTCGAAACTCCCATGTGTTCAATTTTCGTTTGAACTGAGATATAGCCGATTGGCTGTGTTCCAAGTGCCCCTGATCGTGCAGGCAACGAGCGAGAGAGAGAGAAAGACAATGATGAGACCGCTCATGCAAAACGGCGCGCGCCGCTCGTTTATGCTAATTGAGTCAGCATTCGTGCCTCTCCTTTAAAGGGAGAGGGGCACGATTCGAAACTGGAGAATCCCACCACGACGTGCCGTGCCTGCACGCCAGCTGTGCCTACAGTAATCAGCACTAGGGTTCCCTCGGTAATTTCCATTAACTTGGCCGTCTAGACACCACAAACATGTGGGCCCTGTAGCCTGGTGGTTGTGATTTTGCCTCGCTATCCAGCACCCGCTGATTCGAGTCCCGCCGACTGCAATGCTCACTATTGCTGCTATTTTCGACTGCCAATCCAATGAAATCAATACGAGAATACAGGACCCTAATTCTTGCCTGAAATATCAATGAACTTTTTACTAAAACTTCGGATAAAGTGATCTATGATCGGGTATAGCAACCCTATTACTCCATATTAGTGTTGCTCGCTCGAGAGGTCTCTCTCATTCATCGCTCGAGCGCCATTCTCGAAATGAGCGCTCGAGCGATGAATGATAGGCTGATCTCGAATGCTCGAATGGATTGGAATGAATATGAGGCCGTTTGCGAGAGAGTCGAGCAAGCACAGCACATGCTGGCACTGATCAAAAATGTCGATTCTCTGAAAATCTCGAATTCGGGGTTCTCAAAGGTGCTGATGACGATGGGCATAGTCATTTTTCATATTGAGTCTCCGGTGGCTCCAGGCGACCATTCCACTTTGACTACAATCTCTGCTTATTTTCTCACTCCTATCTTTTTTCTCCTGGCGTCAAAATGACTGAAATTTTGAGAGTAGACTATTCTCGTCATGCCAGTCCGATGTAGGTCGCGCCTCACAGTTTTGCGTAGTTCAAAAGTTACGAATATCTAAATTGTAACAAAATTTCATACAAAATGAATTAGACAGGCGTGTTCATCAAATTCTACCCCGGGAAAACTATTGCCTTAATTTAGCGAAATCTGGAGCGGAGAAATTTGGCAAAACCTCCACCAAATCCGTACAGCGCTCATAGCGGAGGAACCACCATAATCTGAAGGAGCCACCAAAATCTCATGGGGCCACCAAATCCGTACAGAGCCAAACATTTTAGGTAAAACGGGGTCCCCGAACCAGGGTGAATTATTTTCCAATTTAGAAAGCGGCTTTACCGGAAAATTCCTACAATAATTATTCTTCTGTAACTTTCCGCAATTCCCCTTGGATCCAAGTTGGGAGCACAATTAAAATTGATGGAAGAAAACTTACAATTATGTTGTCTGCGAGAAATTTATCGACATCTTTGTTGAAGAAGATAATTAATGCATTCTGAAATTAAACATGTTTGTTTGTGTGAAAATCGAGCAGATCCTGGCACTGTAAAATTTTTTTTAATTATTGTTCGTTTAATGGGAACGGGCATCTTGTTGTTAATGTGAGTACCGCTATTTAGATGTCGGAAAAATACTGCTCAAACAAAAATTTCACACTAAAACCCTTCCAAACGGCCTCTTCCCATCGTTTAAGTTCAATTTTGACCCACTTAGTGAAGATGTCCACAATTTGGGCAGTGTTCATTCGATTGGGAATGCCAGTAGGTATCCAGCGCTTTTGAGAATGAACGAATTGGTTGAAAAAAAACTTTCGCTTTTGTTTTCTCGCTTTTTGGCAAAATCGTGTCTCACAAAAGTGGGCGGAGCTTGTTGCCTCTGGACATAGGGATAACTTTTGAAGTTGAATCCGAAACTCGACCTTAGAAAAGCGTATCTCTTAAGCTTAATTTACTTCATTGGCCTCGGTCATTTTTACGGGTTGCAGTGTGAAAGTTTTGTTTAGGCAGTAATTTTCTGACTAATTCGAATATTTTAGGAATTTTAGAAAAAAACGGGAGAAACGCTGATTTATAGCGTTTCTCCCGTCTTTTTTGTTGAAACGTCTATCTGCGTTGTGTCTATGTGAAAAATATTAGTTATGTCACCAATACAGGGTGTCCCAAAAATATGGTGACAATTTATTCCAAGCATAATTCCACACTGCGTGAACCGATCTATCCGTAATTTCTGCAGTATGTAGCTAAGACAGCGGGAGTATAATGGTAAAAATAAGAGAGTTTACATCTTCACTGTTGGTAAGCTACGGTTGTTTTGAAAAAAATGTCTGCTCAGGTGGCTCCGCGGCCTCTCAATTTGTCGATCTTTTCAACTGACCATCATGACTATTAGGAAAGGAATATTAAGCGGATATATTTTTCTCAGATTGCAGTTATGTTTAGCTAATTTATCATGCGATTCGAAAAATTTAAAAGGTACTCCAAAAATTTTAATCAAATTTTGAATGAGCCATGACTAACAGCGTGCAAAATTTATTGGATGCATAATGTTGCCGTTCTCAATAAAAAGAAGAGATCATGCGGTCTTCGTATTTTTTCTAAGTTGTACAATCATTATAGGTGATAACTGTGTAGCACAATTGGTACTGCAAGTTTATTCCATTACACAACATTTTAATGAAGTTCGCGAACTGCATGATTTTTTTAGAAAACATGCCTAATGGAATACGTATTAAACAGCACTTTCAATTTAAAATGACCGTCTCAAAAATTATTATTCTACTTAATCAAACATAATATATGTTTATATTGACATACCGTCTCATTGAAATTGATTTATTGGTTTTGGTTTTTTGAACATATATTTTTCAAATCGACATGTCTCACTTCAATTACCGAATTCACTCTTATGCGGTAATCGAAATTCGATTTGACATAAACATTATATAGCGCTATATGTCTGCTACATAATCCGCGTTTGAACTTTAGTTATCGATTACTAGTTTAATTGTGCAGAGCCAGAAATGTACATTGTCGTCAACGGCGCGAAGACACATTTTCCGACATCGAATGTCATTCCATACATTCCGTCAAAGGGTATGTATGTTAACCAAAAGCTCATAGTTAGGAGCAGTAGTATTCACGAATTCACGGCCAAAATTAGGGATCATGGTTTACATTTGTCAGTGAGATATCAAGGAAATTGTTTGTCACCATATTTTTGGGACACCCTGTATTATGTTAAAAGTATAGAGTCTTTACCTCTTTATTCGTACATTGAATAGTTTCTCTTTGCACCTTTTTTTCGACCTTTTCATCGTCCTGAAATTTTTTGAAATTTCTATTGTTACGCTACCCTAAAAAGAAAAAAAAGAAAAAGATTTTGAATTCTTTGCAGTTTTTCCCTGTCCTTCCCTGATACTTTGAGGGCGAATATCTCGGTTTAAAACGGATATGCAACTTCCAAATTCTCATTCTAATATAGCACGCTGTAAACTAAAAATTCTGCACCAGATGGGCGGACGTTAAAAATGAGGCGTGTCGTGATATTTTTTAACCATTTCAGTTCCAATTTGCGAAAATTATATTTCAAAAAAAATAATGCTACAAAACATTGAAACCGAAGCTGAATGCGTTTTCATGGGATTTTAAATTGAAAATGCAAAAATAATTTTATGCGTTTTTTTGCTTTCGTCAATGAGGAGTCGAGTTTCGAGCCAAATACATGTAAGAGACGGAGGTCGATCCAACGACCTCTCGATTTCAATTCAACAGCTTTACCATTGATCTACGCAACCATATCACGCTCATTCCCTATTTCCTATAAAGAGGGCGTATGCGTCGAGTATTAATGAATTTTGTATTTCTTAAATTTGGTGAACTTCATTTACTGATACTAAGTGCGCAGTAAAAAAAATGCACTCAAGTGACGCACACGCCCTCTTTACATGAAAAAGAACAGAGTCATTGAAACAAACTAGTTCTTCATTAATACTCGACGCACTGCGCCTTCATTATAGGAAATAGTGAATGTGCGAGATATGGTTGCGTAGTTCAATGGTAAAACTGTTGAATTGAAATCGAAAGGTCGATGGTTCGACCTCCCTCTCTTACATGAATTTTGCTCGAAACTCGACTCATCATCCACAAAAGCAAAAAACGAAAAAAAAATTGTTCGGCAAAATTTTCACGGAAAAAAAGATTGCCTTTTTCTTTCTACTGAACTCTGCAAACGAATCTTGGCGACAGCTTATCAGGCATAAGATCAACGGCTAAACAGTCTTATCGTGCGTTTAAAATGCTCAGCAAATGAGATGTGCTGGTTAGCGAGCTATCGATTGTCTAGGAGAGAGGCAGGGAAGAGGTAGGGGAGAGGAGGACAGTTGATCTACCGCCTCCTCCCGGTCTCTTCCTTTCTCCGCCCTCTCGAACGTTTGTCAAAGGTCAGCTACGAGTGGAATGGAAAATAATCGCACGATAATCTTATCAACCCGTTTTATTATATTACCTATTTAACCAGTGAATTCCACCCACTTTTACTTTGCCATTTTTGTCAAAGAAACTGGTGCGGTTACTATTTTCGATAGTTTGCCTTCGAACAACTCTGAGACGTACTAGTTGAGTATTCGATTGATCAGCATGTCTCTGCATGCCATGAATTTCAGAGCAGATCGAATCGTTTTCGGGAAGTGCCACAAGCAGCCGGTCATTGCTCGTGTGGAGTCTACGCTGTGAAGCATCTCGAGTGTATCATGAGGGAATCATCAACGACGAAGCCATAGACGCATTCATGTGTGGTACCTTCCGACACCACAGAAGGTTTATGAGTGACGCTCTTCTACGTAAACTGAACTGGATAAAACGAACAGTTCTACCTATTTCGTCTAGCTTTTTCACGAGAACTCGCCAAGGTAGAATTCTGAGCCATGAATGCGTTTACGACTATGACTTTGTCGTTTTCCAGTACATGGCTTCTGGCCACTGGAAGTTGAGCATTTTTGACGTTGCGAACGAGAAAGCGATTATTTTAGATTCACTTTTCTGGAAATTCACAGCGAACGAGAGAAAGCAACTATGCAAAGTGTGGAACGACTTGCGAGACGAAGAAGACATTAATTGGCATTCCAAGTCAATCCGCCTGGAAGCGTTTTTAAACAGAAGGATAGTTTTAACTGTGGAATCTACGTGTGCATTCACGCTTTTCACTTTCTCGGGGGGTTGGGAACTTTCGAAAGAAATCGATTTAGTGTATCAACGATCAATGATTATGAATCAGATTTTGGACTCCTCGCATGTGGACGTGAAAGACAAAGACGGAAGAATTCTCCGGAACAGAGAAATGAGAAGAATCAGAGATGAAGACAAACCAGTAGCAGAAAAGTGGTTTGAGAACTACGTAGCAGAAAGGAAATCCAGTTGAAAGTAAAATGAACATGAATAACCAGGGGTCGTCGTAGACGATGGAAGACCTTTCCATGCAATCAGAAAATCATTACCTATGAGTATTGCAAAAAAAAAGTAAAAACACTACGGAAAAAATTTTTTTTCATCAGCATCTGAAATATGACTTTTTTACCCCAATTTTTTTATAGAATCATAAAAAAATTGAAATCAGCACTCGGGACCCTCTTCTTGAAAAAAAATTATATCGGGATATGAGAAGTCGCAAATCACTTCAATGGCATGCATCTATCACATTTTTAAAATGATACGATTGTAATTGCACACCTACTAAACTATTCCGCGCGGCAAGCGCGTTAGCTCCGCCCACTTTCACTTCATTTTGCGTGATTTTTTCACTATTTTTTCTTAGTTTTTAATGATAAAACACGATTTCTGGGATGGTTTCGCGTTCATTAAGCACCAATTCTATAATTAATGCTTAATTTTTAACGCGACCTTCGTTTAATAGCAATTTCGTTACGCGCGGAACAAGAAACAACTTTTCCTCAAAATGTGATACCGCGGAGTCATGGTCGAAAAAATGCCGATTTCAAAATCGACCTATATGATAATAAAAATGCATTATATTGCAAAACATCATAATTTGAGTCATTGTTAGCCGTTGTCGTTATCATAGAGTGCAGGAGAAACGTATGGTGCAGTATCGACCCAAATCGCTTCAGATCCATTGTTCTCTAATTGGGTATGATCCAATTCTATAAGCGATATGCGGTATCGATGTAGGTGAGCATACGGTGCACCCAGGTATATGAGACACCTTGCCACTTAGTGAGAAATCGAGAAAAAAAAGAGATTATGGGTTGAAAAGTCGTCATCAGGACCACCCGAAATTGATCAAATTAGTGGTATGGTGTAATCTGGGCATGCCTAACATACTGCAAAAGGATTTTTAGATCTATCCTTTCTGGTTGAGAAATTATGAGTTTTCATCACTTTTGCACATACGCGCAGCGACATCATCAATTTTGTAAGCAAGGTCAAGGCACCCTCAGGCCCTGTGAGTATAGTGGCCGGATTCGAAAGTCCTGGATGAATGTCCGGAGAATGGCCAAAAAAATTTTTTCTCAGTTCCGGTCTCTTAAATCGATAATAACCTATCCATAGGAGCATTTCAGAGATTTTTTAACAGCGGTTCTCATTCCGTATGGGGGTGTGGCCACGAAGTAGACGAAAATTGCCGATCCTTTCGTATAATGAAAAAAATGCATACCTGATATTTCCCTTGCTCCCTATTTGCTGCGTTCTGTTCGGATCCAGCTTGGCCGCGTCTTTTCTTTCCTGCCCAACAGAATCTTATTCACCTCGTTGGACACTGAAAAGAAGAGGCCGCTTTCCCATCTTATTGCGAGTGAAGCAACCGATTGCGTCGCCCCTCCTCTCTCCAACACTCTCTCGACCTTTTAAGCTGAAGGAAGATAAAAAAGGTGAGGCGCAGAATGAGAACGCGCGCCGCGCTTGGACAAATCAAGATTTAGATAAAGGAGGCGTATCACGAATATCTGGTTAACTGGGTTCTCAATGTGAGATGATGGGTCACGGTTACCCGATCACTCTTTTGAAACTCACATGTTTTCAACTTTCGTTTGAACTGAGATATGAGCATTTGGCTGTGTGCCAAATGACTCTGAAGATCCGGCAACGAGCGAGAGACTATGCACAGTGAGGTGACAGGGCGCGCACTCGTCACCCGCGCGTTTCGTGATACACCAGATTTAAGGGCCACAAAGCAGATAGCCATTTTAACGCTTTGAGACCAAAACTATGTTCAAACTATCCCTCGGGGTCCCAATATCATCATACTCTTTTACCGTTTGTTGATATCTTGTCCCTGAGCTGTGCTAGAGGCCGAGAAGTACGCGCGCAACGCGCTGGGGAAGATTTTTTTCCATAGATTCAGTGGCCTCACATATACACTCGTGGACAAAAGTCATGGGGCACTTTTTTATATGTTACATAACTTTTGAACCAGGAAAGCAATACATAAATTTGAAATTCGGACATTACCTAGAAAAATTGTAGCACAATATTTTGCATATAAAATGGTGGTACAATATATTATTGCATAGTGATGACGCAATCGAAGGGTACTTTTTCGAAAAATCATTATTCTTTGGTTTTGGGAGCGCAGAGCATATTTTCAAAAATGCATATTCCTCTTGTTAACGAGTTAATGTTGTGTTGCCAATTCGATTTAAGTGAAAAAAATTCGAAAAAATCGATAAATAACCGAATAAACAGCGTAAATTAGGGGCGTAGTCAGGGATTTCAAAATCGAGAGCCAGGGAAAGCCTGCTACCGATTAGTACAGGGAGGCTGAAAAGTATTGACCCACTTTTCAACTGAATTCAATTTCGTGCTTGGTAGTCTGATGAGTCCCTGATTTTCACGTTATGTTGCTTGATAACCGAGCTCGTGATTACGCAAAAACTGGGGGAATAAATCCCATCTGTTCTGATTTTCAGAAGTATTCGAATGGCTGGACACCAATTTGCTCTCATCTTTTTCGGCGTCAAGGGAGAAGATATTGCATTTATTTTTTAAATTTTATTAGGAAGCATTTATATTGCACAAATTAACTGAGCAGTTTGTTTTTGTCAAAAATTCCATACAACGTCAGAGCGATTTTTCAAAGAAGTATATGTAAACGACGCAGAGTATTTTTTCTACAGATATTGCAATTTCAATGCAACCCGGAAGCAGCCAGAATTATTTTCTAAGTTTTCTAAGTAGAATTGCGAAGTTCAACGGTGCCAACTATTTCTTATTGGAAAATTTATTAGAGTAAGAAATAATATTGATACCTCGATAACTCAACAAATTTAGAGTAAATTCCATATTCTAGAACATGCGTTCAACCGTTACTAAGTGCCCATCTTAAGCATTTGAAAATCGTTATTTTGATAGCATGTACACGTAACGTAAGTTTATATTGCTCAGGAAACTTGCTAAATAGGAATTCAAGAAAGTTGATGTTTTGCTCTGATGAATGTCATTTTCGTAGTGGTTATAACAAATAAAGGTTTCGCCATTCTACATGAAGATTTAATTAACTCTCTATAAATTTCTTAGTGGCCTATGTTTGTGCTCCATAGTCATCCATTAAACATTCTGGGATGATATCACGCCTGTCACGAGAGAATCGAGCTAAATTTACAATTTGTGGGAATGGGGCGGAAATCATGAAATGAGTTAGGATAAGTTTTGGACACCTCTAGGCATATCATAGCAACCCCCAAACTCTAAAATGGCTGAGATTGGGGCTCCATACGCCGGGTCGGTAACCTGGAGCTCCAACTTTGAACACAAATATCTCGTTTCTGGTGCATTTCTGAGAAAAATTGTTCTAAGAGTGACCCCGGCTACTTTTTGATACTCTATCGAGCTACACCGATTAGAACTCATGAAAATGATTCCGAACAGCGCTACACGCAAACATGCATAACTACAAAACGGTAGGAAAATACCTCCCCATTTTTTGACATGTTATAGTACGAGTCGCGCTCTTTCGAATGAGGGGCTTACGCCAAAAATGGAGTAGTCCACAGGTATAGTTCACCCCATCAAAACGTTTTTGATTATTTGAATTTTTATTTCAACAGCGGAAGAGAGGACATTGCGTTCATTCCCCACAAAGTATTGTAAAGTGATGATGAAAATTGCTGTCGAAATATAACTTCAAATAATCAAAAGCGTTTTGATGGGGTGAACTAGTGATGTCAAACCAATACCCAATTACTTCATTCTTTTCACTCTCTTCTCTCCCTCTCATTCAATACTGAGCGAGGGAGGAAATCGGCAGTCGAAAATAGCAGCAATAGTGAGGTTTGCACATGGCGGGAGTCGAACCAGCAGGTGCAGGACAGCGAGGCAAAAGCACAACCACCAGGCTAAGTGCCGTTATATTCGTTGAGTCTAGACGGCCTAGTTAAGGGAGAGGACAGAATCAACCGCTGTGCTGATTACTGTAGTTACAACGGGGTGCAGGCACATCGTGGTGGGACCCACCAATTTCGATTCGTGCCTCTCCCCCTTTAATTGAGTGTATTGACTTTTTATTGACTTTTTTCAACAAAAAAAATAAATTTGTTAGAGTGATCTTAGGTACACAAAACGTAGAAATATCCAGTAACATCCACTCGTACAGTATACCTGTAACGTATACCTGTTGTACGCACTATTCAGGAATTTTCTTTCAAAAAGTAGTCTTAATGCTGATTTTGAACGCTAACAACTAGGGACGGCAACGCGAATTTTTGAGTACGAAATATTGGACTACACCCTCCGACGTTTTTCTTTCCAATCTACCGTAATCTTCTTTCAAATTTCATGCCTATTTTTATTTTGTCATTTAAAAATAAATATCACTTATTTTGTTCTATTTTATTTAGCGTAATTGATAAAGGATAATAAAAAGTGCATATTAAAAATGACAGGATATTTAAAGAGGCAAACAGGAAGTGGTACGATGCCGTGCAAAAAATGGAGTGTTTTCAAAACTAATATTTGTTTCATATTTCTATTGGTATTTATAGATTCAGATGCACAAAAAATGATTATGAAAACAGAAAAGAGGATAACACTAAAATTTAAAAGAATGAGGTCGGCAAAGTTCGGCAAATTAACGTTGTGATTATGCATTTTATGGAATTTCTCAAAATCTACCTAGAGATTATTTATTATTTTTTTATGATAGTTTTAGGATGACGGTTCGTAAATATTGTGAAAATATTGAAAATAATCTCTAGGCAGATTTTGAGTAAATGAATTTCGAAAATAAGTAACGTTCATGACACATCGCGAATACAGTAGCTAAGCCCTTGAGCTATGAACTTTAGCTTTGAGTACCTTTATCGATCGTCTGGAGGACATTTTCTGCCATGCCCTTCGACAAAAATGCGTCAATTGATGCGGGGAGAAGTAGGATCAAGGATTTGATCAAGGGGGATCAAGGACATTAAAATACTTAATAAAAATCAGTTCACGATTCCCACTCAGTTTGCGATAGAACTGTAATAAACATGACACGCGATGCGCTCCGCTTGAACTCAAAACGTCGGGTTTCGTACCTCCTTATTTTGCTGTTTTTCTCTTTATTTTTGACTTTTTTGAAAAACTAAATTGTAAACATGAAATGGGGTAAGGTAAGCTTCCGTTTGCACATAAACTTGTGAATTGTTTTGATCATCTGTAAACATCGTCGCCGTCCCTACTCACCCAATGAATTGGGTATTGGTATTGGGTGGACAACCCTAGGGTGAACCATACTAGAGACCGCAAGCTCCGCCCACTTGAGAGGGATAGAGAACCTACCTTAAAAAGGGACCGAGGTTTAGCAAATCGAATACTTCACCAAAATGGTCGATCAAGAGCGCGTTGGATAGGCCTCAGGCAAATCTTTTAGGGGGCCAATGGGCACTTTGTTCAGAAAAATTTAAGTTGGTCAAAATTGGGATAAACTAGTCCAGGATAGGCGAATAACGCATTTCTAATGTACGCTGCAAAGTGCCCATTGCGCAGATTGTTCTTTTATTTTTATGAAGAATTTTAGAGAAGAAAAATCAAGAATCGAAACTATCCCCGAATTGCTAAACTGTTTTGAAGGTTTTAGTACGCGCGTATTTATTCCAGCCCGATTAGCGCTAAGCACAGTGTGAACGTGGGCGGAGCTAGTCAAATGAGGGAGAAGGGAAGAGAGACGACCCTCTTCCCTTCTCGCTCCGTCTCGCTCTCCCTGCTGTTTCTTTCCCGTCGTGACTAGCACACACCATCCCTAGACAAGAGGAAATTTCTCTCCCAAATTGTCTCTCACGACTGGGCGAAGCTATCGCCGTCGAACTTTGGTAATGAGCTTGAAGTAGGCTCCGCCCCCCTTTTGCCTCGTCCCGGTTTCGACCACTTCTCTGTTGAGCCCAAATCGCATGGTTTTTGGCTCATAACTCGGTTTAGGGATGAGATATCGACAAACGGTAAAAAGCATGATGTTATTCAGACCAAGGGGGATTCTTTGAGCACCTAAACATGACTTTACGATAGATTCGGTCTAACCCGTTGCGGTCTCTAGGTATTTTCCAACCGTTTTGTAGTTATGCATGTTTGCTTGTAGCGCTGTTCGGAATCATTTTCATGAGTTCTAATCGATATTGTTCGATAGAGTATCAAAAAGTAGCCGGGTCACTCTTAGAACAATTTTTGTCAGAAGTGCACCAGAAACGAGATATTTGTGTTCAAAGTTGGAGCTCCAGGTTACCGACCCGGCGTATGGAGCCCCAATCTCAGCCATTTTAGAGTTTGGGGGTTGCTATGATATGCCTAGAGGTGTCCAAAACTTATCCTAACTCATTTCATGATTTCCTCCCCATTCCCACAAATTGTAAATTTAGCTCGATTCTCTCCTGACGAGCGTGATATCCCTGCGCGAATATATTTTCATCGAAACTCTCGTAATGTTTGCGGCGCAGCGACGCATCTTTCGAATTCGAAAATGGCTCAGCTCTATGACGCGCGATTTTGATGCATAGCAATGAAATATATAGTTTAAAGGTACAATATCCCTGAATATGTCCACGTGACTAGAGCTTCTCTCGGAATTGATAGAGGGAAATGAGTTGAGTGAGACCCCTCTCCCTCGAAATGACTGGACAGAATGACTCCCCTCAAAATTGTCTAGACGAGACCGTCTAGACGATTTTTCTCCCAGAGAAATGGTCTAGACGTCGACACTGTTCGCACCATTAGAGGATGTGATTTTCGGAATCTGCCTCTGTGGCTGTTGTGGAGACAACAAGAATTGAGGATCCGCGCTTATATTAGCACACCATGGATACTGTAGAATGTACTATAGAACATGTTTGCTCTCATAACTAACGCCAGAATGAGAAATGAACATTCCATTCATCAATTATTGATCGTTATCTTTAGCTTTATCTAGCTGAACTCCAGAAATTATAAATAAAAGTATTTGATTTTTTTTCAGAAATTGACCCGCTGCAATTATATGACCCAGCGAACTGCACACTCCCGGTCGCAACACCAAGGGGGCGGGGCTTAGAACTGTGCCTAAAAACTCACTCAAATAAAAATATTTTGAAATTCTAGAAGTGATATCATGATTCGATATCGACGAATACCCACATTACAGCAAAACATGAATTTTAGGATGAGTTTAAAATTTTACTCTGCGGTGCCTAAGCAAAAACAACCTACTGTAAACCATAATTTTGAGCGGTTTGTTGAGTTAGAGCGTCAGATGTGACATACTTATTATTAACATTTTTAATTTGCCTTGTTAGCATATTTTATAAATTTATATTTCATTTAGGTACAACGAAAAAAAATTGGCACAACGAAAGGTACAACTTGGTACAACGAAAAAATCAAGGACTCAGTTTTCAGCGGTTTCGGGTTGCATATTGGTTGGAGACATCCCAAAAAAAATTCAGACCGATTGCATCACTCTCGACTGTGCAGCACCCTGCTGCAGCTTTCAAAGTCCGGTTTTTCGACCCCCCCCCCACATGCACATGTTTTCAAGAAAAGTACGAAATCGAAACTATGCCTCTTATATGATGTTTTAGACTACTTACTTTTGTTAAGAGCTGAGTACCCGGAATTTGCATAAATCGTCACGGTCGACATGTTTTTCACAATTTATTCGCGAATGTTTGATTTGCCCCCCCCCAAACTTTTTTGAAATATGTTCGGATCCCACAGAAAAAAATACGGTAATCGTCTCTTCTTTTCACTTACTCTCTCACCGGTCAGAGCTGCTTGAGAGTGTACAAAATGAAGAGACGATTACCCGTATTTCAATCTCTACATAAGACCTGCAGCGTGTGCTCTAGTCGCGACGGGTGAGTAAACGCGCTCATAGAGAGAACATCCTCGTCAATTCACATACGCCTCGTGAATCCCTTTTTTCATCATGTATTTGTCTGTTGCTGGCCTTAACAGTAGGTCCCACCTAGCGTTGTATTACGACGTAAAATCACTTGACGTGGATACACCTTGACTTTTACCTTTTGTCTGCTACCTCATAACAGGCATGCCTGTCGAAAACTGCATTATTGAGGAGCGTATGTCATTTGAAACTACATACATTACCCTCTGTGTAGGATTATTTAGAACGTAACCGATCGCTCTCAGTATTGAAAACATGGGAGTTTCGAAAGCGTTTCCGGGTTGCCACTACCCACAAGCGCACATCGAGAACTCAGTTAGCCCGATTTCAACACGTCAAACTTTCAACTCGGGAAGAATTTTATGTTTTGCACCACCTGCATAAGCAAGACCCACTACTAGAGAATGCGGGTCGACGTCTCTTCGTTTCACGTGCTCTCTCACCGGTCAGAGAGGTGAGAGAGTGTTGAAGAGACGGCGACCCGTATTTCGAGCTCTACCCGCTACCATTCGAGACATTTATTTAACGTGGCCACGAGGTGCACGAAACTTACCGATCCGGTCTCTAAATGAGAAAATGCTTACCAGCTGATTGGTGCGGCCACAGTGACATCTCAGCCTGATAATATTTCCATTTTGAAAGCCTTTCCCGGAAGTTTTTCGATTCAGGTATGCAAATCATTGCGTTTTGAGACATTGTGTGGCCCGCTGTCTTCACAGCGTTTTGAGTTCTTCACAGCGGGCCGAACATTGTCTCAAAAAAGTGTTTCCTGGGAGAATTCACGAAGAATTCGAAAATAAGTGACCAAATCTGCGCGATATTAACGCAATCGGCCATGAATTTACAACTTACTTTTTCTTGTTTTTTCTCATAATGAGCGGCATGCGACGATGGTACCACTGAAAAGAACCACCTTTCCTTCTTATTGCGAGGGAAGCAAGGAATTGCGTATCCCCACCCCTCTCCCTCTGTCGACATTTTGAGACTAGAGAAGAAGCGGAACGAAGAGAGATGAGGCGCAGAGTGAGACATTGGAGAATGATAAAACACTCTTGCGCGAGAGGTGAGGCAGGATTGGGCCGTTGTAGACCGTATTTGATTGCTGTTTTTAGCAGCAATCAAAAACGGTATGCTTTTAGCCTTTAGTCTTTGAGTAGTTATATGTATTGTGACAGCATGGAACGTTTAGTAAAACTAGACTACTCATAATACTTGACAATTCCATCGAAATATTTTTCGCAAAAATCGATTGGATCGGAAAGAGGGCTTTCAAATACAATTTTTTAAAATCATTTTCTTCCCATACATTGAGGCGATTATTTTTTGGGGCATAAATATCATAAAACGGACTCATCAAGTACGAAGAATATTCGGTGAAACAACAACTCGGAGAAATTCGACCGAGCGACGACTGAGCTAGACAACTCGAAATTGTCAAAATGATTAGTAAAAAAATTATTGAAAACGTGCAAACGCATGAAATGATGCAATAAAAACATTTTTCTCAAATGCGTTGTCTGTTTTTATTATATTTCTTGTCTCATTTTCGAGTTTGCACGTTTGCATAGATAACTTTCACAATTCATTTTGGTAATTTCGTGTTCTCTCCCTCTGTCTTTTCCAACCTAATTCCTCCGAGTTATCGTATCACCGAATATTCTTGGTTCATGGATGCATGGCAGATTATTGCATTTGGGCATTTGGGCGGCATTTTTAACATTTAGTCAATGGGAGAGGGTTGTACAGCTCTGAGAAGACCTCAGCTAAATATGAAGATGAACATCGATTCTTTTTTTCTGTTTTTTTTCTTTTTTCTCTCTTTTTTTATTCTTTCCCATTAAGGCATGCCACTAACAGAAAAAAAAGTTTTTAAAAGTTTGGATTTAGACAAAAATAGTTCCCGGGATACAATTTCTCTTACCTTTATCGCTAACGCAGAGATGATCGTTATCGCAGAGATGATCGTTATTATGGCGAGAGCAACCAGACTGACAGTAAGTTTGGCTGAAATATGTATATTATGAAATTTACGCCGTGCATAGATATTTGAATACAATAACAAACCATATTCAATAATTTTCTCATCACGATATCTTTTCAGAATCATCGTTTTGTGCTTCCCGAACCATCCCCCAACTCCACAATACGCCAGTTCCGCGTGTGTGTTGGTACCTTCGAGGCTGCAATACGAACTCAGTTATCACATTTTTAAAATGATACGATTGTAATTGCACACCTATTAAACTATTCCGCGCGTCAAATGCGTTAGCTCCGCCCACTTTCACTTAGTTTTGCGCGTTTTCCTCCTATTTTCACTATCATTTCTAAGTTTTTAATGATAAAACATGATTTCTGGGATAGTTTCGCGTTCTTTAAGCACCAATTATATAATTAATGCTTAATTTTTAACGCGACCGTTTTTAATAGCAATTTCGTTACGCGCGGAACAAGAAACAACTTTGCGTCAAAATGTGATAATGGTATGCATTATGTTTGAAATATCTAATTGTAATTCCAATAATAATCGAAAATCTCACAAAATATTTTGGCCCGCACCGCAGTTGAATGTATTCTCATTTTGGGTAAACATAAACAGTTTATCGATAAACAGAGTAGATTCTCCATCCTTGGTCCATCCCTTGCTCGAGCAAATGAGTGGCTTGTCCGCAATTTTATCGTTCACGCTGAACATGTTTCATTCGAACATTCTTAATCGTTCAAATCCCCACAATAAAACGTGCGTATCCAGGCAGGTAAGCTTGCTCGAGGCTATTTGGCCGATATTTGACCTCCCATCGGGAGCGGTGAACGTTTTCTTTACGTCTTGTTTTTTCTGAAATGAAAATCCATTATCAATTTGCAATAATCATCTGTTATGGGTTCTAAGTTTCAACGAGTATCAGTCACACCGATATCATTCATTTCATTGCAGTGCAACCCATATGTTTATATGATCTCGCAAAGTCGATACTGCTTCACAAATTGCTCACCGAAGAACACTTGATGGGATTGGAGCCAGTATTGCGATAGTATTTGTTCTTGCCAGACCCTTCGACCACGTAGTCCGCACCGGAACCACACTAAACGAACATTGTGTTCGTAACCAAAATCATATATTCGTGAATGTCAGTTCAATATGTAAATATGCGAACAATCAGATTTGGCTTCTCTCCATCCTCTCCAGTACTTTGAACGAGTAAAAGCCTCGTGTAAGGGCCTCATGCCCAAATTGTTAACGAACCTTAAAATGGGAGCAAGTTGTGAAAGATCCATTGTTGAATTGATATGCCGCGATGTTTGCATCAGTCGTGCTTTGAATTATTGTCAAATCATCTACCGTGCATCCAGTGCACGCTGAACAAGTGCAATTTGATATTGAAAAAACTAAAGATCCAACCAAGAGCGTTGCAAAATACGTCGAATGCAGGCCGTTCCGAAACGGGTTTGTTGATTTTATCGGAATCGGGATTCAGCTTGTCGATTAACTAAAACGATTTGTTAGAGAGCATTCGAGATGGATTAAAATAGTCAGAAAGAAGAAAAGAAGAAGAACGCACCGTCGACTGGTCGGCCGATTTCCATGCGCCATCAGAACATCGAAGGGTATCGTACGAAAGAGTTTGATCTTTATTCCTTAAAATAATGCAATGCTTTTGAGAACCATATATAATATACTGACGTTAGCTTAGAAGGACTCGTGCAACTCATTTCGTACTTGATCTTGGTGATATCGGGCTGAAATATACGAATATTAATCTGGAAGGTAACCATAAGCTCACATTTATGCAATCTTCGTCTGTACCGACTTTCGTATATTCATGGCCTTTGCATTTGAACGCCCGCAAACAATCATCTGGGAAAACGAATTTTTATATTTATACTATTTTTACTATTTATATTGATACTATTTTTATTGATATTGAATAATATTGAAATATTGAAAATATTGAAATTTAATATTGAAATCGCATTCAAGTTAGGATAATAATTCCCGAGACTATTCGAAGGTTTTCTCAATAGTTCTTTCTCGCAATTTTTCTCATATCTGACCGTCTGAGATGACGATATCGAAGGATTCACTCACTTGGAACGCAAGTGAACTGCTTCGCCCGTTCATCTCTTTGTGCCTTCGCCGCATCGGCTTCAGAAGCGATGATTGGTTTAAATTCGACTTTCTTCATGGGGTTTCCATCTACATCTTTGATTTTTGGGTCAGTAATCCATCCATCCTTCGTGCAAGTCAAATCCGAGTACACTCCAACACCGTTCAGTCTGAGCAAGATCAGAATCTGTAGTGATATTAGATGAGATAACATACGCGAGCATCTCATCGGTTCCATTGCACGTTAACGTTTTCGCTACGCGGTCATAGTCGAGGCCCGTTTCCGTCTGAAAACCGAAATAATCATATCAACAATGTGCGAAAATATTAGCCATCAACATCCACTACCTCATCATTTAAAGCAGCCTTGTTCACGTTGAATGCGCAAACTGAAATGTTTAAAAATAAATAGATATAATAAATTACGTACGATTCTAATATTGACATTAACTTACGCTGTTCGCATCGGGCCTTTACGCGGAAGTTCAAGTTGTCCATTTTGAATAGTTCCTGGCCATTCGACCATCCGTTTTCAAGATGACAAGTAGCCTCAGTAAACGACTCCTTCAACTCGCCGTTGTACTCGAGTCTAAAAATGTTTATCAGATTGAATAGTATTTATTCAATATTCTAGATAATAATTTATTTATATAATAAAGTAACTAGCAGCAGTATGCTTTAAGTAGACCGTGGTAAACTCACACTAGAACTTCAGTGTATTTCAGAGTCTTCGAGGACGGATCGTAGGTAGGCTAAACATAATTTCGATTCATTACAATTCATTGAGCCCGATAACAAATCATTTTTTATGTAATACCTTTGAACATTCAGTTTCCTTCGGGCACGCCTCTTCGTTGGTGAACTTGATGAAGTGAGGGTGGCATTCTTAATGTCATTATGCAATGATTTTTTAAATTGAATCTAGCGCACTATTCTTGCAGATGGCTTCCACAGGCTTGGTTATGTCCTCATCAGGATCCTGTACATTGTTTTATCAAAGAGATTCAAAATGAGGGAAGCGAACCTTGAAGTCGACGACTTTTTCCGTGCCTTCCGTCCAACCTTCGTTAGTGCACGCCATCGTTTTTGCTCTCGTTACGGTAACTGGTTTGTTATCGTTATTTTCGTCGTTGATGCTGAAAAAAAGTGCGTCATCCAAGCGAGTACGTTGAGTAAGTCGTCAATCCGGGGTTAAAATATCTATGTGGGTTCCGTTGTTCATTAATTACAGCATTTATTATGGCGTGACAACAATTAAATTTTAACACTCATGTACTTACACCAATCGAAAGTTATTGTCTTTGCATTCGAGGGTTGGACCGTTTGCTTGTTGATTGAACTTGATCTGGAATTATGGAATGAGAACAAAAAAATAGTGCATATCTCACCGACGCACAGAGATCAGCAGCGGGGCAGAATGGAATATCATTCTTATCCTTTTCATCTTTCATGTCCTTCACCATTGCACCATCATAAACTGCAACTTTTCATTCATATTTTATAAAAAAAATATAAAAAATAAAAATTAAAGTAATAACCTTTCAGGCATTGTGTTTTAAACTGCGCTTTGTGTCCGGCAAACTTGACGATATTGCCGTCGGCCGTTCCGCGAGGCCTCTCCATTGCGTTTACGCCCGTCCAACCAATATCCTTGTCGCACGTAGCCGGACCAAAGACGCGTATCGTCGCTTCACCGTACGTAACACTGCAAGGCGAAGGGTTGAATTTTCATTCCCTCCGTAAAAAAAATGATCTCAGTTTGACCGGTGCCTTTCTGACACATAACAAGAATCGGAATAGGCTTACTGCAGAATTTGGCCCGCGACATCTTGACACTGCACCACATCTCCATCTCTTTTCGGATTCGAATTCTTCGTAATCTAAAGGGTTGTGTTTCACACTTGCTCCTTCAATTGTCGCTCTCCCGCAACTGACCTCAGCGTTCTGAGACAACGCTAGCTCGCTGTCGCATGCTAGAAAATATTTAATTATAATTTAAAAATAATCTGGTAAATCCGTACTCGAGATGCACGCAATGTCGAATTTCTCGTTATCCTCGTTCGGATCATCTTTGAATGACAACAATTTCTCGGTGTTTTCCTACAAAAATTCAGTTGCAATTCCAAAAAAAAATAAAAACTCACGTAAAAACCGTCCGCTTTGCACTCGAGTGCATTGCCGAAGATGTATTTTGTTTCTACCGAAGTTTTAATTCTGAGAAATATAATATTCGTACGCGTAATAAACAATAAAATAACCTCATAACGTGAGCATCATCGCACGTGAGTTTATTGCTCGCATCCAGAGTGGGCTGAAATTATAATTTTTTGAACATAAAGAAATAACAAAACCACCATCACGCAACCCTTTTCTCCAGTGCAACTATCCTCTTTGATTCGGTTATCGCATTCTGAACAATAAAAATAAATGAGATTTTACAGGACAAACGCACTGTTTCGGCAAGTGATTTTTGCTTTTTCACCCAGATGAGCCGTGATAATGGGTGCTGGAATTTATTAAAATTGTATTACGCCTTTATGATATTATTTTTACCTGGTGAATTTGGGTCGCACTTAAATTCTTTGAAATAGTTCGTTGTTACACCGTGGCCAATTCTTAATTAAGGCACGATACATATTTTTGGCAGTGTAAGCCCACTCACCCAAGATATCTATTCCGTGACAACATATTGAGCAAGTTAGGGCCAGGTTTCTCAACAATTCGAACCTCTAGATCAACCTTACACAGTGCATCACGAATAGGAGGCAACGATAGTCAATGAAGGGCCTAAATTAATATCCGGATATAATGGGAAAACTTTGAAGTTCGAAGCACTCAAAACTGAATCGAAAAAAGATGTAAATGTCAATATTTAAGATAATATAAAAATAGTTATTATTCGGTTGTAGACTGGCTGCCTGCAGTTATAGACGGAGTGGCCAGCGGCTTGGCAATTGGAGCACCACTGCGGACGATTGAAGAGAGGTTGAGGGGCGAGGGAAGAGTGGGAATGGCCTCTGGAGGGGGCTGCGTCCAGAGGCCGGACAGGAAAGGGCTGGCTAGCGGGCTCCCGGTCTCTCTTGCTGCGCTTAGAAGGAGGGCCGGATGAGGAAGACGCACCTCGGCCCGCGAGCAGTGCGATCGCCGCGAGAGGCAGTCCACTCTCAGAAGAACCACCGGTGAGATCTTGCAGGGCCGAGTACTTGTCGTAAGCCACAGAGTAATCCCGAGATCTCCAGAGGCCATTCCCACTCTTCCCTCGCCCCTCAACCTCTCTTCAATCGTCCGCAGTGGTGCTCCAATTGCCAAGCCGCTGGCCACTCCGTCTATAACTGCAGGCAGCCAGTCTACAACCGAAGGTGAGTATCGATCGGGCCAGGCCCCTTTTATGAGTCTCAGAGGCTCTATCCCGGTTTGGGAGGCATTCGGAGCAGCTCCGTTTGTCCTTGGCATTCTAGCCCATGGCTATAGACTTCCCTTCCCTGAAGGATTCGATTGTGACCAGGTCAACCTAAAATGTCCAGGAAATAGGAGGTCCGCTGAGACGAACGCTGATTTCGTCACCATGACGATTCGGGAGTGGGTCCAGAGCGGCATAATCGTAAATGTCCAGGAAATAGGAGGTCCGCTGAGACGAACGCTGATTTCGTCACCATGACGATTCGGGAGTGGGTCCAGAGCGGCATAATCGTCGCCGTCGGTTCAACTCCTCCCCTTCTTTCTCCGCTGTCTGTCGCCGATTCGGGTAAGAAGCTCAGGCTAATTCTCGATCTTTCCGCCCTAAACAAGTTCATCCCTACTACTCGGTTTCGCATTGACGACCTTAAATCCATTTGGGATTACCTTCCCGTGGGAGGGTACCTCGCCTTGATCGATCTAAAATCAGGTTATCATCATCTCTGTATAGAGGAATCCGATTCCAAAAGGTTCATGGGATTTACCTGGAAGGGGCAGAACTATCGCACGAAAGCGCTCCCATTCGGATTGAATTGTGCACCCTGGGTGTTTACCAAAGTGTTTCGGACCCTCGTAATTCGGTGGCGCTCCATGGGCATTCAATGCGCACTATACTTAGATGATTGCATTATTACAGCTCCCACCGTGGCACAGTGCCTGTCGGCATCGAACCAAGTGAGGAACGACCTCAGAGAGGTCGGAGCAATCGTCGCTGAGGACAAGACTAACTGGACCTCTGCCAATCTGGTTCAGGATTCAGGATCGACCTGGCAGCAGGAACCGTTGCACTGTCTCAGAGACGAAAGGACAAGGCACTATTGCGTTTCATAAATCTCCTCCAATCCCCCTCTCGTCACGTGCCCTTAACGGCACAGACAGTGTCTGAAATGGAGGCAGTAGGATCGAAGTATCTGCCCTTATCCGCCCGAGAGAGAAGCGAGTTGAAATTCTGGGTGTCATGGGTCAAAGGTCCCACATCCCGGCCCTTCGCCCATTCTCCGGGTGTGGACGATTTCATCATTGAAATCGACGCATCTAGTGTCGCGTTAGGCGCAGTGCTTAGAGGCCCCAAGGGTTTAGAAGAAAAAGGTGCCCGCAATTTAGACGAGTCACAAATTCCTCTCTCTAGTACTCATAGGGAGTTGCTAGCAATCGAATTCGGGCTGAAGGCTTTTCTGTCCCACGTATCAGGTAGCTCAGTCCGGATTTTCTGTGATAACCAAGCTGCGGTTCTGATAGCTAGATGCGGTTGCGCTAAGGACACCCTCCATGAGATAGCGGTTGAAATACACGAGACCGCCAGAAAGGCACGGATTACCCTCGAGCTCACTTGGATTCCCAGGGACATGAACGTGGAAGCCGACCCAGCAAGTCGTTGGATAGACGGGGATGATTGGGGAATCAAAGAACAGACATTCCGGGAATGTACGGCCAGATGAGGAATCCCGGTGATCGACCTTTTTGCCGACAAACGGACGTCTAAATGTACCCTGTTCCTTTCCAGAGGCGCCGAAATCGACTCAAAAGGAATCGACGCTTTCGCTCTCCCGGGCTTCTGGCAATCTGCCCGTCTTTCATGGTGCGTTCCTCCACCCTCGGCCTTGAATCGGGTGGTACGGATGGCGCGAGAAACAAAAGCAAAAATGATTCTCGGTTTTCCTCTTTGGTTCGGAAACCCCGGTATCGTTTCTCTTCGCAATGGTCCCTTGTGGTCCAGTGAAATTCTCGACGCAATTACTTATCCGAAAGGAGCTCCCATTCTCATTCCGTCGCAGCTCCCCAATTCACTCTTTGCCTCGAAATTTTCCCCATCCCCCTTTACGTTTCTCCTCTGCCAATTTTGATAACTTTAACCTTTTCTACTATAAAGCAGCCGTACCCGTTTGTCCTGGAAAACCTCATTATGTATGGGATACGTATTGAACAAAGTGATTGGAGTAGGACTCATAATGAACTACGTTCCGCATTCCCACCCACCCACACCTAGCTGACCTACCGTATTCCAGGGGGGAGAGGCCACTCGATCAACTCAATCTCCCATCTTCTCACTTCTGCTGGGAGATCGGATCTGGCCGACCTCTTGATGCATACCGTCCAAGGCTCCGTTGCCCCTTCTAAGCAAAACCATGAGGTACCTGGAATGGTCGAACCAGGAACCCGACTACCACGTTATCGTGCACCCAATCGTCGATGAAAACAAGTTAATCCCCTTGTACGGCAATTAATTTTCGCTCGTGCCGAAACGAATTACAAGATTTTCGGTGCTGATAGAACGTTTTTTTCATTACTCTGTTGTAACGAATCCGTGATAGGCCTAGAACGCACTTCCCTATTTGATGGTGGCCCGTGATAGGGATGCCTTCCTTGTTCCTGCACTGTGTGAGGACGAATGCAAAAAAAAGACTTTAATTCTTTGCATGCTATCTAGCGTCTTTGTAGAATTGCTTCAAATAACACACAAACTCCTGATCGAAAGGGTGATAATGACGGGATTTCCTTGAAAATTTGAAACGGCCCAGTTGATTGAAATAACGATATCGCATCTTTGTTTCTATTAGCATGTAGGGACAGTGCGCGCACGAAAATATCGCACGACGTGACAACATCCTGCATTTTTGCCAATAAGGAAGCGCTTACGTCATCACTAGCCAATCTCAGGTCATTTTCTGAATATTTTGTGCGAACAGCCAAAAACACGTAAAAAGTGCCGAATTGTGCGTGCCGCAGCGGGCTTGCTTTTTTATTGCGTGCTTCACTTTTTCCAACGGAAAAATAGAGAGGAAAAACGAGTGAGGACTAAGGAACTGAACTTAGTTTGTTTTCGAAAGCATTCAATAATTCGTTTGCTTTGTCCTGGGTTCTTCCTCGTCTATGACATCCAGTTATACGTGAGCAGGTGTGCGAAAGTGACGAGGGTGGGAAAATTCCTGAGAGCTCATTGAATTGTGAGGTCTACTCGCACGCTTGGTCCATGGGATCTTCACAAGCACTCGGTGTGCAAAAGTAGTAGTTCCAGCACTTTCCAGCAAGCACATGAAAGTTGCATACGGATTTTCGTGATCCCGATTCCATTCCTCCCTTATTTATTCCCTCTTTTCCCGGTGTTTCCATCTGAACACTACAAGATAAGGTCGCAAATAGGAATAGCTGCGTCGTTCGTGCAGAAAATTCCAAAATAGCAGACCACTCCTTGCGTGCCCATCAACTAGAGGAAGAATGCGGATGGAACAATGAGACTTCCCGAGTTTATCCCTTCGAAACTGCGGCCATGGTCATTGCAACCCCCGCCCGCTATTCTTGATAGCTCCATCAATGACTTCGCTTACGACTTTTTGATACCACCCTCGGGACCGTTTCAATCGCCGCGCAAACATTGCGCGAAACTCGCTCGAATCATTGTTGGAATAGAACACCCTGCTCACACCAAGGGCTCTGCTGAGGTCAAAACAATAACAACAACAATAACAACAACAACCCCATTGCAGATCTCCCTACCGACGATTCGCGTTCGCGAAGCGCGCCCGTTTCGCGTTCGCCTAAGCGACTTCATCTTCAATTCCTTAGACCAAGTGCTCTCCCGCTTCTCTCTCTTCCCTCCTATCCGTGCTTCCTTTATACTCTCGAATGCTCGACCTCCCCCCCCCCCTCTTCCCATCATCCTCGGTCCCTTTATTCTCTCTGGAATAGTCCGTGGAAGGTGGGGAGATGCCCCCAATTCTCTCTGGCGGATCACCAACCCACCCCCTTGTCTCTGTTGTTAATGTGTGTGGCGAATGAAGACTAATCATAGTTTATCGGTTGATCGTTTAAAAAAAAAGACAGCATGAGAATAAATGCCGAAAAGTGCCACTAAGTGATTGTTGATCGCTTGGATAGAGGCAGGGAAAGAAAAAAAAAAGAAAAAAAAGAAAAAAAAGGAAAAAAAAAGGAAAAAAGAGCTCAATGTCATAAAGGACGAGAATGCACAACACATTAACCAATGAATGCCATCATTTTAGTGCGAAGAACAGTGGCTATTTACGCTCTCCTTCCGAAATATCACTAATCTTCCTTTGTAATTAATTCGAGCGCGTCATAGACCGGTGCACTAGGAATACGCTCTAATTAATTCACACTGACAAGACCGTCTAGACCGGAAGGGTCTCAGTAGAATGCGCAACTCGGGTCGTCGTCTCTTCATCTTCCACTCTCTCTCTCTCGCCGGCTCAACAGGCGAGAGTGATTGCTAAAGGAAGAGAAGCACAGAGGAAGAAGGGTCGTCAGGTAGTCCGGGACTAACGTAATGTCGGTCTCTACATACAACACACTCTTTCGCCTTCTCTGCCCGACAAGAGAGCATGCGAAGGTGAGAGAGTCAAGCCATTGTCTGAACGAGACCTGTCAGTTTCTTCAATGGAATCATCTCAGGGAAGAGAGAGGGGGGTATTGGGGGCAGGCTATTTCAGCTGCCGTCATCATTTTCGTGATCATCGAATCCCGTGAGGGACGGAAGAATAGCAAGAGACTTTTTATTTCAAGAACGTGACAATAAAATTTCCCGCCCAATCAAGACGTGTTTCCAAGAAAAATGAGCGTACAGCGAAATCTTACACTAAAAGCTCCCCAAAAACTTTAGCTTATATTCGAGATTTTAGACTACAACGAGTCTGTTTGTACAAATCAGTTGTTTCCTGTACACGATAGCGGTTGTTTCCCACACGTCACCCGTCTCCCCCGGGGGTTCCGCACTATTTCGGATGCGCGGGTCTACGAATTAATTGTGCTCGTAGTATGGGCGGCCAAAGCAGAGTGAATCTCTTCTCAAAAAGGACTGAAACAAATAGTACGAATTGTTTGTGTTCCTCTCGAGAGAGCACTGTTTCCTACAGATATTGTTCATCGCAGATTACAAAACGAGCAATTTCGTTGATTTCATTCAGTAAAAGGAAAGAAGCACCGTACGATCTTGCAGAGATTCCTGGAAATGAAAACGGGAAGGGAGGAATTAGTTGGGAGGTGAAATGGTAATTCCACTTCCTCGTTACTGCTCTCTGAACATTGAGTGAATTGTAAGAATTTAGGGATTAAGCATTTCGCTTTTGTTTGTGAAGAGTAAAGGTGAAAAAGGGGTTTAAAAAACTGCGAGGCCAGTGAATATTTTATAGGGCCAATTGATTTTTTATGAAGAGTAAAGAGATGAATGGTTCACTCTGATAGTCCGAATAACGTTCTTCAGTCAGACAGTTCCAATCTTTTTCGGGGGGAACCGAATTGAACGAGGTCTTTCTCTAATTGGAGTCTTCAAACTGCACTGAACAGCGAACACAACAACAAAGTAGTGAAATGCGAGCATTTTCTGCTTCTATCACTTTTTCTCACCGTTCAAAAATAGAAGTGGTAATCTTCATCGTGTAATTTCTGGTTTTTAGATGCGAGAAGTGAATTGATGTTCGATCTTTGGGAAAACGTGAGTTCGCATCAAAAAGCTTGGAAAATTCTAGCCATCTCGAACAAAGATGGATTGGCGAGTTGATGTGATCTTGAAATGACAGAAAAGGAGACGCGTCAGAGGCCTTTGTTGCCTTTCATCAGCTCAGATTACGACTCTAACAAAACGGGAAGGGAATTGAAGTCACAAAGGATTCACAGACAGATGATATGTTACTCATAATCTAACTGTTTAGCTGAATAACAAAAAATGTGAAGTCACAGATAACAATACAAAAATACGACATCGCACATGTTTCGTGATAGCGAGAGCATCAAACATGCTGCTGAAAAGTAATGCGATTGCTGAGGGACAGTGATCGAAAGAGTGTGCAAAATGAAGAGACGGTGGTATCCTTTCTCGAGCTCTACTCGCCATGTTGTCCTCTGACGTCCGCCCTAACCGCCGAATGCCCATGTATACCGGAAAAATAGGAGAGTGGGAGACACCTGAAAATTAAAATTGACGAAAGCACAATAAACTGCGGATTTTCCCAGTCCAAAACAAAGGTGTAGTGGAAAGGGGAGGTAACAATATTGACGACTATAAACTCCAGTGACGTCCACCCTCCAATCCCCTTGGATACCGGAGGAATACCCGAGTGGACCCTCGCGGAGGAGTGGGAGAGAGGAGAAGGAAGGTGCACCATACCTATGTAACGACTGCTATCGATTTGTTGCTCACTTGTTGATGCTTTCTTGGGATACCAGAAGCCGTATCTGATATCCATGTGTCGATATTATTCGGAAAAAAACTAACAATAAAGCTTATTTTCTTCGTAGTGTGACAGTTGTCCGTTGAATGGTCGTGCGGTATGAGCTTATCTCCGTGTCGAGTGAGGATGAGGAATCCATCAAGCAGTTTCGGTTCGAATTTTTGTTTTTCCGTAGTTAAATTAGGACTTAAATTTAACGAAAAAGGTTCAGAAAGGAGCAACCATCCATACTCGAGATCGAAGGCAATGGCGTGTGCTGGATATCGGAAAAGTAAGCTACAAAATGATGTCGGAAACATCTTTAATGAATATATAATTCAGAAATCGGGGCTATCCTCAATCACTTATTCTCAAACTCGACCAAACCTCGGACATCTTTCGTATTGATGTAACTGCACATCCTCAGCTTATTCGTGGGTATTTTTTTCATTCTGATTATTTCAATTATTATCGTAAGTTTTCTTTTTTTTCACGAAACATCCCGCACCAATCGCCTTTCATTGGTTACTCATTTTTTTGAGGACCGAATGAAACATATTTTAGTGATTCAAAAATGATTACTGCTTCTGTCTGCTCCATAACACTCGAATTCCCTTTATCAGAAAAACTGAAAAGTACGACGACACTATATATTATTTCAAATAAAAAAAAAGTACTGTTCAGCCAGTTCGATGACGGTGCACTTCGGTCAGCCCACTCCAGGGAAGCACCGCCACACGACGGGCAATTCGTACGATGCCGATTATACGCAGAAGGTTCATGATCATTTTCTTGAAGATAATTGTACGACAAAATGACAGTAGATACATGCCAGGCGATTTCGTATTATAAGCATAAGACCATTCTTTAGTTTTCAAATTATTTCTTTTCCGTGATCAATACGTTTCATGGACTTCTGAAATGGCGAATTCACTGCTGATTTTACTGTGGATGTGATTCGGTATTTAGAAACATAAAATTTTCTTTCTCTTTAGTTTCTCAAATTTCGACGCTGTATAACAAAATAAAACATGCAGTTTTTCAGGGAACCGTCAACTTTGTGGAGGGCGAACACGTAAACACGAAGCAGACAGTACTAACGAGTGGAGAGGCCCATTATATTCGGTATTTATATTTATTTATTTTTAATAATAAACAAAAAGCAATACTGGATATTTTGCCTAACTACTGACTTCCCTAAGCTGTAACATCACCAGCACACAACCTCAAAAGTCCCATCTCCCCCCCCCCTCATTGCTAATAGTAACTCGTGTCTCTCCATTCCTCCTGTTCTCTCGCTGCTGTGACCGACGACAAAGCATTAGTAGTGGTGAGACCATCTCTTTACCTACCTCATTGTGAAGACTCTCCTCCCTTGCGTGGTATCTCGCCTCTCTGACCGGTAAGAGAGTGTGCAGAATAGAGAGACCATACCTACCTCATTGTCATTAGTGACACGTGTCAGGTTCACCACGCATGGCTTCTACAAGACATCGAAGAATGCGCACTCCCAGGTACTATTTTTTAGTCGCTAATCAAATAACATTGGCAGGACTGAATTGAAATTGATCAGTCAATAACAGTGATCTCCCTCAAAATGCAAGTGCCTTTACCAACAAGAGAACTTTATCATTACCTTTACCTTTTCCATAATTTACGTAATTCAAAGATTAATTTATTTAATCTGAAAATAATTCCAGGTCGGCGTAATCTCCATTGTGCTCAACGGAAACTCGAGCAGCTACGGTGGATTGAGGTATTCTTCGATTGTTGATTTGTTAACATTGTTTCAGCATCCTGACTAGAGATGGGAAAGGAAGAGGGAAGAGTCGCGAATGTATGCAAAGTGAGCAGCGCTCTTCCACAAGAGCGAGGGGGAATGGCCTCTCTTCCACAAGAGTGAGCTCTCTTCCACAAGACTGAAAGCGAAAAAGCTTTGAAAATGGAGCAATTTAGGCGGATTTTTGCACCCAAGTGATATAACATGGCATAGATAGGCTAGTTTGAGAAAAAACCCATCAAAATTGCTCCATTTTCAAAGCTTTTTCGCTCTCAGTCTTGTGGAAGAGAGCTCACTCTTGTGGAAGAGAGGCCATTCCCGCTCACTCTTGTGGAAGAGCGCGGCTTACTTTGCATACATTCGCGACTCTTCCCTCTTCCTTTCCCATCTACGACTAAAGTGAAATTTTCCGTGAAATTTATTGTCTCTGAGTGATATTTTGGGAAAAATATTTTAAAAAATGTATAAAAATGATGATAGACAATACCTCAGTTTCTCATCTGACTCCTCATCTCCTAATTCGCCTCGTGGTCACTCGTCCACTTCCGATACTGTTCCATCGATTATTGGACCGACTCCGGATACGGTGAGATCCATCCTTCGAGATACGGGCCATTGTCTCTTCATTTCACGCACTCTTTCCTTGATCAGAATGGCGAGAGAATGTGTGAAACGAAGAAGTGATTATCTGTCTCTCATCCTTAGAGTAAGTCTAATAAAATGACGATAGCATTGAATTATTGAATTGATACATTTTTCCTTCGCCATTCGCCTACAATCGAATTTCAAAATTTAAACCAAACATGAAAGCGCTATGAAACATACTCCGCGGCGCACCCCAGATGCTCGAATTGTAGAAGGTTTTGAGCAAGGTTTTGAGCAGTTTCGTTCAGTAAATTAAAAAATATTAATTCTAATTAAATGCCAGACTCCCTCCAACACTCCTCGTGCCTACTCATCCTCACCCGAGTACCTGATCCCGTTGATGCCCTTGGATAGCATCTCGGATAAAGGCGAGTTTAGAAAACATTTCACGATTTTCTGATTCTTCGAATATGTTTCAACCTCTTCACTTATGCTCACTTGGCTGTAAATTTTAGTCGAATTCGGACATATGTCGAAAAACAAATAAAAAAATAGTTGTTCAGTATCAAGAAGTGCGTGCAAGATTCATCAATATCATTGAGCTAGTTATCAAATTACAGACAAAGGCACGAAACCGCATCCACCTCTTTCTCCTCGGCCTATTGGAGACGTGAAGGTAAAGGAAGAGACCTGCCCTTAATCCTCCAGTTTTTCAACTTTCAAACTCTATTTTTACAGGACACGAATGAAGACAGCGAAATGCGCACGGAACCCTTCAAGAAGAACGAACCGCCCAAAGCACTGAGAGAGGTGAGGGAATCTGCCTTTTCACGGATTATTGTGATTTTTTTTCGGAGGCTCAGTCAAGTATGCCTGATTGTGAAGGAGGCTTCTGTGTTCGTCGCTTGTTATTGTTTTCCTGGACCATTCTCGACGATTCCTCTAGAATTTCGCCGCAATAACGTGTGAAAAACGAGCGGCCGTGAGAGTTTGTGTGCTCACTAGTTCTGGCGCGTCGACGTGAAATATCAATGTAAATAGGCAGAAAGCGTTCAAAATTAAACATTTTTTCCTAAATTTAACCAATTAAACCAAGCGTTCTTAACAAAACCGCCTTTAGACCCTTTAAACCATTTTTCCACAATTTGAGTACTCCTGTGATCGTTGTTAGACGTGCCAACTTCTCCTGTTTTTCAGTTGAGCCCACCACGTCGAATCGTCGTGTCTCCTTACGAACCGAAGAACGCGAAGAACATCGCTGTGCCGGTGGTGAGAGATGTTTTTTTTGCATCGCCTCGTTTTTACAACGAAAAAAGTTTTAATAAAAATATGATCGTTTGTTGGATATGTTTCAGACGCATCATATAATTAGTTGATAATATGGGCTTTGATTTTTTTCTTGTCAATTGTGGAAAATAATAACATGATTTTATGATGATAACATGATATTATTTATGATGATTTTTAGTAAGTAGGGGTGAGGAGGGCAGTGTCTGAAATCCTCCCTTGTCATCAAATCCGAGGTGTGATGATCTTCATAAAATAACCCGTTCTCGATAAATCTCGAATCTCCCAAGCACGATAACGTATCACTAGCACTGCAGTCATGCTATTTCAAGTAATATTCGAACTAATAGTGTCTTTATGTCCTAAGTAACAAAACCAAAAACAGAGCAGTAAAATGAACTGACCAATTTCCAAATTTCGAAACCAATTGCAGCCATGACATTCCATTTCCAATTTCTTTTTGGGTTTTTTTTCAGTCCTGGCCTCAATTACATCGTTCCGAGCTTTTTTCATTTCCGAATTTTCTATGTGGTACACGCTTGCGTGCTTTATGTGCAATCTTGCACACGGGTATTCTTATCCGGGCGAGGTTCTTTCTCTCGTCTCTCCATTTCGCATGCTCCGTAGCGCGAGAATGGCAGAAGACGAGAGAGTCAACGGTCTGACTCTCTCGAATTCGCTCACTACCTCGTGCTCTCTGACCTGCTAGATATGCGTCTGATGCTCTCAACTTTCCCCGCAATCTCTCCCTTCAGAGGTGCGAGGGAGTATGAGCATTTGAGAGTGCCAGTATGAGAAAAAGAAAAGAGAGGCACAGACGGCAAAACGAGCAAATATACAGGGAATAGTAGACGTGAGAACCGCGCCCACGTTACTCTGGTTCTGCACAGAATCTACCCCTTTTTTCATTATTTTTCCCAGTTATTATCGTTCCTTTCTGACCATTTTCATCGAAAGAGCTCTTCCCATTTTCTTCCGCTCCTTCCGTACTGAGCCAATTTCCGGTGCTATCTGCATTTTCTACATTGCAGTAGACACATTATTTTCCAGTTTCCGGGTTCTCTTTTCCGGCTCTTCTTTCCCCCGAGTCTAGCCCTGAATCCCGGATTCTACCTCTGGTTCTTAGTCATCACCTTCCCGTCGTATCCATCATCCTTTCTCCCACCGACCACTAATGGATGATGCCTTGAGTCAGGCTCCCGGATCCCTTTCTGCTTCTCTTAACCTCGTTTACTCTCTCACAATGTTTGGCCGTCGAGAGAGCGCGCGAAAGCGAGAGACACAGGCAGTATCGCTGTATCCTTTGTTGCTCACTTCTTCCCCTCCTCTTCCTCCCTCACATCCCTCCTACACAGGTGATCTCCATGGTTACAGGGTACTTGCCTGCCCACGATAGCCCCCTTTCAGCCTCCACATTGACTCATCCTATCCTACATGATTATCCTCTTCACGCCCCCTCCCCCACCATTCGTTGTCGTGATTTATGCCACTTTTTGGTGTGATTTTTGAAAAAAAGGATGCAACTGGCTCCACCGCAATATGGGGCACATTTTGGGAATCATTTCGCGACCGAGCATGCGGAAAAACGCGAATTTCAATCCGCTTATATTGACATCGATTCGGAGGGGTTGTGCACTTCACTTCCGCTCCTCTATTGAATTCTCCCATGGCCCTACATTTATTTCGCTCCTTTTATTGCCTAGCAGGCCCTCCTGCCATGTTTGGTTTCCGATTTTCTGAACTTTTTAGTTGCTTCCTCCTTACCTTCACACTGTTCCTCCTTCACAAACCTATGATGCCAGGTGAAGAACCCATCTGTACCTCACGGATACCTCTAGCCCTAACGCCCACTATCCCTGACACATTTCTTGACAGCTGTTCTCTTCTTTTTCTGCTCATTCCGACCGTTCACATGCATCACATCATCGTTACCCCTTGCCTGACAGATGGTTTCATATTTTCCCATCCTTCTTCCATCACCTCTTTTTCTCATCTCTTCTAAATCCCACACTCCCAGTTCCTCACAATTTCAAAATCGTTCGTGAGAACACGAACAAGTGTGGTATTTTTGTGCACTTCATTTCTTCAGCGCTCTCCTCTTCTTTCCTCCTCCCTTCTCATCTGTATTATTTGCTTAGGTCCCAGGAGTGCGCGCTAGAGCGGCTGACAATAAGAAAGGTTCCATGAAACCGTGCGTGAGAATCTGATTACCGCTTGAAAATCATTCTTTTATTGATATTCAACTCCCTATCGTGATCCCTATGTTATGAAGAAATAGCCGGCGGGGGGAAATGCCATTGAGAGATATAGAAAGGCTAAATATAGTTATTGTTTGCTCAGGAGGGCGCGAGCCTTTGACAATACATAGGAGCCCCGCATGACTCAATACCGGTGAATATGAATGTTCTCGTTGAATAATCATTTCGCTATGGACTGCAGCAAAACTCAACCCTTCACTACTTTGTTAGTCCTATCATCATTATTTATTTGCATTCTGCTCATTGAGCTCGAATTTCGGTCTCCAGTTTCATGGACCGCATCACTAGCGACGAAAGAGCACGCGATTATAGCTTTGTACGCCGAATTGCCTTTTCATCGTTGTTCGTTTGCCTCACCCGCTATTCTATTTTTCATTGTGACATCGTATCCAGAACGAAGTAAATATTGAAATAATCAAATTGCAGCGCCCGATCTCCCGTGAGACCGTGATCATGCCCCCGATGCTCTCGCTGAAGCCGGTCAACATACCCGAGGACGACAGCGATGAGGAGGAGGTGAGCTTTTATTTTACTTTCGATTCAGGAAGTTAAAAGTTTTGACGGCTTTAAACCGTGACAATCCACCACATGAATATTCCATTATGCTCAACAGGATTGATGAAACTTACGACTTCATGATTCGATTGATTAAGGTCATTTTTACTCGTCAAATGATCACGCGCCTCAACAACTCGCTGATAGCCCAGAACGAGAAACCCGTGCCCGTATCGGAGGAACGATATAGGAAGGGAGACAAGAAGAAGCGTGCCCCTTCGGCCTCGAAGTTAGCATATTTTCTGAACTAAGACTCGTGCTAAAGTGGAACGTTAGAGTAAGTAGAATGAGATGTTAGTTCTCATCGGTAGGGTTTATATCGGGTTTCCTGTAAGAGTGTAGCAAAAAGAGTTCTTATTTCCACCCACAAAAACTTTGGGTCCCCGATTTCCATGAAACTTGGTAGGTATGTACCCTCTGGGGTCAGGAGGAGCTCCATCTACTTGGTTTGGTCAATTAAAAAGAAACTAAAAAGAACAATTATCGATTTTATCGATTTTTTAGAGCTGAAACTTTGAAAGGCCATAACTACCTTCATTTTCATCGCACAGCGAGCTGAAATATACCATTGAATTCCTCTCGAAATTCTCTACAAAAATCGAAAAAGCACATTATGAAAAAATTTAGTCTTCGGTCTCAAAAATCGATAAAAACGATTTTTCGACTATAAAACTAAGTTTTTCTCGAAAATTAACCGGAAACACAAAAGGTTTTTTTTCAAAAATAGTTTTTTCAAACCCATTATGAAGTCACCACGTCGATCGTTTACTATATCTGGCCCCGGGAAGTCGTTTACTAGTAGAGCCCGAACATAGCCGATTAAACACCTTTTTGATCATAACTTGCTTCAAAATGTACGAATCAGGGTTTTAAAAAAAGGGAAACGTAGTTTTCAGTAAGCTGAAAAAAAAGTTTTTACTCAAAATAATCATAGGACTTCCCGTTTTCAAGTTGTTCAGGGAAAGCCGCTTTTTCAGCTGAATTTCTCACTTTTTGAAGGCGGGAAAACGCTTTTTGCGGTTTCTAAGCTTCGATAAATTTTATATTATTTATTCATTATAATATTTTAAGCACTCATTCCGAAATATTCCACATTCCGTTCGGTTGGTCCCTCATTCACCTTTCCCCTCTTCTCCTCCCCGGGAACGTGGAAACTGGAAACGTTTGGACGTGGGAATTATCACCTCAGACGAAATCTACGATTTAGTTCATTCGAATATGGAATTCTTCGATAATCCATCCGAACCCGTCTTTTCTGATTTTGGCGAATTCGAACAGTAATTGAAATGATTCATCATGTTCTCTCAATATGTCGGATCTTGTGTCTTCCCACGTCCAAACGTTTCCAGTTTCCACGTTCCCGGGGAGGAGAAGAGGGGAAAGGTGAATGAGGGACCAACCGAACGGAATGTGGAATATTTCGGAATGAGTGCTTAAAATATTATAATGAGTAAATAATATAAAATTTATCGAAGCTTAGAAACCGCAAAAAGCGTTTTCCCGCCTTCAAAAAGTGAGAAATCCAGCTGAAAAAGCGGCTTTCCCTGAACAACTTGAAAACGGGAAGTCCTATGATTATATTGAGTAAAAACTTTTTTTTCAGCTTACTGAAAGCTACGTTTCCCTTTTTTTAAAATCCTGATTCGTACATTTTGAAGCAAGTTATGATCAAAAAGGTGTTTAATCGGCTATGTTCGGGCTCTACTAGTAAACGACTTCCCGGGGCCAGAGATATCGTAAACGATCGACGTGGTGACTTCATAATGGGTTTGAAAAAACTATTTTTGAAAAAAAACCTTTTGTGTTTCTGGTTAATTTTCGAGAAAAACTTAGTTTTATAGTCGAAAAATCGGTTTTATCGAATTTTGAGACCGAAGACTAATTTTTTTCATAATGTGCTTTTTCGACATTTTGTAGAGAATTTCGAGAGGAATTCAATGGTATATTTCAGCTTGCTGTGCGATGAAAATGAAGGTAGTTATGGCCTTTCAAAGTTTCAGTTCTAAAAAATCGATAAAATCGATAATTGACCAAACCAAGTAGATGGAGCTCCTCCTGACCCCAGAGGGTACATACCTACCAAGTTTCATGGAAATCGGAGACCCAAAGTTTTTTCTAGTGGATGGCATTGCTACACTCTTACAGGAAACCCGATTTATATGGGAAAGGAGAGATGAGGAAGAGGGCGACTTCTGCGTCGAAGGGAGATTTGGTCTGAAATTGAGAGAGGGCACGCTATAGATTCAGATTTTTCATTGGAAAAAACATGATCTGCAATCAAGCGATCACTGCGATTTCGTTCGTAATAATTTTGTAGTATGAGCAAAAAAGACATACAATATATTTGAGGGGTCTGATAAATTGATAAAGCACTCACGAAACTCATCTCATCAGAACTTGAAACAGTTGAATATTTTCCAGAGAGCGTCTCTCCTCCGGATCCGCAAAGCCCAAGTAAGTTTCACCTCGTCTTCTTCCCTTTCCTATTCCTTATGTCCTCGTTCTGTTGTGATTTTCTGTTTTGAAAAAAAATATAAAAGAAAATACTAAAAACACAAATAGCACGTAGTTCCTAAGTAGGAAGCACAAATGTCGAACCCAATTGTATGGCAAATACTGAAAAAATTGAATCCGCTTTGAGCGTACGCAAATGAAGAAACAGATTCGTCACTCTAACAAGCCGTACTGTAGAATCAACGTCGCACCAAATAGATCAGACAGCCACCCTCTCTGCATAATTCAGAAAAAAAACGAGTGACTGATTGATTGACATCAGAACCGCCGAGCGCCCTCCATCCGCCGTCTCCACCGCTTCGACGGTCGCAGCTGCAGCTGCAGCACCTGCAGCCGTTGCAGCAGCTCCGACTCTATCCAAAGCCGAAGCGATGCTTGCTAAGGACAAGCTGGATGCGAGGTGGGCTAATGCCATTTCTGTAATATCTTTTGCTCGTCCGATTATGTTTCACCATCGCATCATATTCATTGAATCTTCGTCAATTTGATATCTGAGGCAAGAAATATGTACATGAGAAATACACCAAAAGATATTCGAGATGAGACGATAAATGGGTACTACCTCGACTTGTAAATTTTTTTTCGTAAATTTCATTGTAGAAATCAATTTTATGTAAAAATAATATGGGAAAAATATTTGTGGAAACCTTTCTTTGGTAAAAAATCAATTGGAAATTTAGTATTGGAAATTCGCAATGGGAAATCATTTTTCGGAAATTTCATCTCGGAAATTTTTTCCTGTAATAAACTTTGCGCGTCTTATAGAGCTCCATTTCGATTTTTTTGATATAATCGAGTTCTTCTGATTTTTTTATTATTATTTTAATGAAAAAGTAAATAGAAAAGTCAAAGAATACACGAGAAAATCGGTTCCAAACCCATGTGCGCGCTCCAGCTCGTTGCGGTCGCGTCGCGTTTTGCTTCCAGAAAAATATTTCCGAGATGACTTTTCCGAGAAAATATTTATCAATACTGCATTTACAGTATACCCATTTCCACAGTAAGTTTTACGAAATTTTCTTTCTATTTTATTTTTTCCCAAATTGAATTTCTTAAAAAATATTTTTCAAATATATTTTTACGAAGAAAAATTTACATCTCGAGGTAGTACCCGATAAATGTATTTGTTATTTCAGTGAACTGAAAGACGTCCTCAACGAGATCGAGGCCTACGAGGGAACGATGGACCCTAACGCGCTCAAGGTAAGCAGAATTCAATTCTAACTGCCTGGGCCGGTCGCTTCCGTGCAACGAAGCCCGTTAAAAAATCAATGCAAACATCAATGGAAGATGCACAAACAAAATTGAATGCCCTCACGGAAGATTTGTCGCTTCATTCACGCATTCTCTCGCAACTCTGGCCGATGAGATAGCATGTGGGATGAGGATACGATTACTCGTAACCCGAACTCTATTTTAGACCTCTTGAAGGGTCGGTGAGAATATCACACGATCTTGAACACGAACTAAACAGCACATACAAGTGCTCAAATGGCTAAACTATTCCCTACAGATCACTCCGGACGGCCTGGACATCATCAATGACAAGAAGTACTACTTCCGATCGAGGTGTGAAAAGTAAAAATAATATAGAAGTCAGAGATAAGCTGCTGAAAAATAATATAGATGTTTCACAGCTACTTTGGTTGTAGTCACTGTAGCCATTAGCGGCGTGCAAGGCTGAAAAGGTGAATCTGAAAACTAGCAAAATCGATGTGCATCACAGATTCTACTTTACGTCAGTGGTGCTAATCATGTTGAACTTGAGAGTCGAAAATCGTAAAATTTGAAAAATATACGAAACTCAGACTCGCCGAGCTGCACAACGTCCAGCGGCTGCTCGAGCAGCGGAAGGAGGAGGCGTTGTTTAGGGAACAGTAAGGAATTTGATCTTAGATCTTTATCGACTTCAAGCACTAATAGCGATTAAGAGAAAATTCTGAATATTTTCTTATCATATTATTCGTATTATGTTGATTGGTAACGATGAGTGGGAAATTTGAGATACTCGCAAGCCGGCGGCATCGACAAGTGCCTGCAGCAGCTAAGGCTGAGGGAGGAACCGCTGAAGGTTAATTAACTTCATTGAAATAATGATCCTCTCTCGCAAATCATGCTGAGGCCCTTTCCCTGATAGGATAAAGAGTAGCATGACATAATAGCCTGTTGGAGAAAACAATACTTTGGAGGAGACGGATTAATTAATTAGCATAATTAACATAATTCCAGGAACTGCTCATCGAGCGGATGGACGCCCTAAAGAAGGCGGACTACGACGAGGCACAAGTGCAGAAGGACAGGTACGATGATATTTATTATTGAATATAAAAGTCAAACTATGCAAATGTTTTGGTTTCGCTGTTTCATTGTGGAGTCGATCGATGTTGTGCAAACACAGCTCGAAATTGAAAATTTTGTGTGTGGTCACAAAACGTTCAAAAGATTATACGAAATGTAAACTTCAGGTTCGAGATCAACCTCGAGGCCGCGCTTGACATCCCCGATCTCAAGAAGTTTATCTCGGCTAAGGAGGTTGGTCTCAGATCTTTGATTTATGATCTCTATTCTTTGATCGTAGGTCTTTAATCTATGAATTATTTTTTTAGATGACTCGTATCCGCAAGGACGCCAAGGACAGACCGAATAAGGATTAGAAGAAACAAATAAAAGAAGAAGAAGAACTCGCGAATTAATATTTCAAATTTTTCTATGAACAACAGGAAATCTAATACAGGAACAATTTATTGCCCTCATACTGTCACATGGGTATAATGCACAGAGTGAATGATAAAGCTCTGTCATAATAAATAATCAATTTTCGATGACAAAAGAGCATATGGTGCAAGCATTAATTTAATTGACAGAGGAGGAGAAAGATGATTGCAGAACGTGAACAAATTTTGAAATATGGGACACAAGATCACTAAAAAGAGGACTTCCGTCTGGTTGGCGAGTGCAGCAAGGTGCCAGTCCTCATAATGGAATGAATTCGCGTGCTCGATTGAGCTGTTGACTTCTCTGCTTGAGCGCGCAAGCGTCGCAGTTGCTGCAATTGTACGGTCTCGATTATATGATAAAACAACAACAAGATGCTTTGAATAGTTTCTGGTTAAGAGAACGTTCGAAATGAACAAAAATCACCTGAATACACCACGGATTCTTCACGAGAAAGACGACCGAGTGGTAGAAGGAGCACAGGCTGTAGAGACACTGTGAAAAATATTTGTTAGTTTTGCATCGAGCATTGTATCTATCATTCACTACTCGCTGCTAATGCCCAAGTAGATATTGTGAAGCATACATTTTGTCAAAATTCATGTCACACATCTACCTAATGACTATTGAAGCATATATTTTTTTCAGAATTTTGTTAAGATTGATAATCTTTATTTGTATTTATAAATAAATCTCATATGACCAACCAGGAACAGCGGCCTCGATATGCCCAGCAGGATACCCGGCATGAACGAGAAGTCGACCAGAAGAGCGATGAAAAGGAGAGCGAGTGGGGTGATGAAGAAGATTCCGGTGAGGGTTGCCTGACAACGATTTCACTTTTATTCACTATTTTTCACCGATGGACAATTCGCGAGATTTGCTGGTGAAATATCAGAAGCAAAGGATCTTGCACACTCCTTATCGAGAATAAATATTAAAAATGTAAAAGGTAGATAAGAAGATGCGGAACAAACTTGGATGGTCAGCGAGTAGACAAAACGCAGTTGCGCGTCGCGAGTCTTCGAGTTTTGAGCGGGCAGTGAGGTTCGTTTCTAAATCAGTCTTTATTTCTTCTTCTTTTGATGCCATAAAATCGAAAAATCAAAAGATCAGCCCTAATACCACCTGTTGTCCCATGTATGCAATTCCTGCTCATTGACCGAGTTTGATGAGAAAGAACATGAAGAAAAAATAACAATAAGATTATTTCTTTGATGCCATAAAAATCGAAACCTCAAAAGATCAGCCCCATACCTGTTACCCCTTTTATGTCACTCCTGCACATTGAACAAGTTGGTGAGAAAGAACGTGAACAAAAAAAACAAAAAATAATATTACCATCTGCTTTCCGAGTTTGAACACTGCGTGATAAGTGATGAAAATGTAGTATGAGAAGTTGATGAGAATAGAAGCGGCGAGTAGGATAAGCTCTAAACATTTTTTTAAAAATTATTTTCCAGACACATAATCTTTATCTGGTTACAGAGGCTGCAATTGTTTACTTTGTTTCGAATAGCTAAATTTTATGAGATAAAATAAACAATTACCATAGATAAAGTCGCCCACGTCACCAGGAGCTGCACCCAGGACGAGGAAGTTGTGGCTAACAGACAGGGTCCATGCGACGCTCGGAGTCTGTCAAATTTTTAGTTTGTGTAACTCGTATTGTTTATAGTAGAACAGTAGAAATCAACACTGCACTCAACAAAAGTGTGTGCATAAATATCTTCATGATACACTTATGAAACATATTTATTGCAATTTTCAGAAAAATCGATCAGAGAGGAATCGTAGTCCCTTACTTGCACTATCCTTGCCTTCTCAACCGATTCGCCAGTCCAAATCGCAAATCCCACGAGGTTCGCAAGCAAGGTCATGATTAGTGCAGATAACACGCCAATTTGCGCCCTGAAAGGCATTTTTGATGCAGTATATTCTGTCTATCTCCTATTTGCATGCTCTCTAACGCTGTCTTACATCCTGTCTCTTTCCTTCTTCATGCTCTCTATTTTTGTCTGGCATTCTGAATCTCTCCAATATCTATGCTCTCTGACTATGTCTGACAAGCATGGGTTATCTTTAGGGTATTCTTTGCACCCCAATTGTAACGCGTGATTTTGGTGGCGGAAATCCCGGAAAGCACGTGCTTGATATTGGGTATGCGAATGGTACTCGGGTATTAGACCATCAAAGCACGTCAAAAAAATACACTCAGAACAGGAAGCAAAATTTATCAAATAAAAATTTATGGAGCAGCATTGATTTTTAGTTAAAAAAAGTACCTCATGCTCAGCTTGAAAGGACTGTCGTGGAACAGCATCTTTTGGTGCATTCTCGTCATGATGAAGAGGTAGGGAACGCACATCGTAATTGTCCAGAACGCAAGAACTGTCTGAAGCGAAAGAAATTAGACGCTTCATTTTGCTTTTTTTCAATCAGAGAAACAACATTGTATTTTGAATCCACTAAGCCGAAACATCTATGCTCAAATTGCGGCATCATTTTTTCGTGCAATTTTTTATCGTATTGATCGAAAATCCTACCAGTAAAATCCTTGGCGATACGTTATTTGTGCACAGTAGCCCTGTGCAGATGAAAATGGGCAGAGGCGCGAGCGGGTACATCTGCAAATTATTCCATGAATCTCGATAAGATATTTTTTTAGAGCAGAACGAGTTTTCGTTATTGATCATACTTGAATTATTCAGATTAAATCAACCTTGTGAAACTTATTCAGTCTGTGAAATTTTTAAAAAAAGTTTGTTCACTGATGTCTGCGGGTTTTTTTGAAAACATTTTATCACCTGGTATAGCAGGCCGTTGTAGACATCGAAGCAGATCAGCACTATCTTAAAAGAATAATTTTAACGGCTTTTCTCCATGATTCACGTCGTACGCATTGAGCTTACTTGAACTCATCACGTTAAATTAGCCTTGCGAAATATAAAAATTTTTGTCCATTCAATTTAGACAAAAGTAATGTAATAACATTCACATACATGATGAGCAACAAACGCAGCCTTGCAGTCCATGCTCATCTGCGATTTTCTAATCAGCACGTACATAACGGAGGGATTCAGAAGGAAGACGGAGAGTGGCCAGTAGATGTGGCGGGCTCTGTAATAAGGAAGCGTAATTCTAATAAAAATCTCGAAACAAGTCATATTCAATTTAACGAAAAAGTGAATACCGATGTGGTCAGGACTGAAGAGCATGAGAAACATGTAACTATCGAATACTCACAATCTCACGATCCGCAGGAAGTAGTCTCGATCCCAGTCGAGACCGAACGCGAGAGAGCCGCTCATCTCCGTTTGCATTCCTGATATAGTTTTGTGTCCCTTGTCTTTGGTAGGTATCGAGATGCGGTAGAATACACACCAAATTAATCTTCCAACAATAAATACCAAAAAATACAATTAAGTGAGCTGTTTAAATTTTTTCAAACGTATTAAACAGGTGTTGTAGCCGGCGATTACTGTTTAGCTGTTCCCGGTGCGCGTGATGATTAGAATCTTATTTTAGGATCATTGTTCAGAGAATGGGCTGGTAATAATCACAGGTGCTTATCGGGCACATGCGAACAGGAGATTAGTATCAGGTAAATACCGGGCAAATAGTCTGACGCATTTGTTTGTTTAAGGAAATGAAAAAAGCGATTGCGAAACAACTTGCCTAATGATTTGACCACAAATATATTCTAGAAGAAATATTGAAAGAAATGCACAGGCTGATTGGTGCTTTGGACTTTCATTATCGTTTTTTGCATTTCCGAAAAAAATTTCCGAGATGGGATTTCCGAAATGAAATTTATCAATAGTACTTTTACAGTATACGAATTTCCACAGTAAGATTTACATAAATTTCCTTTTACTTTTTTTTTCCCAAATTTATTTTCTATAAAAATATTTTTAAAATATGTATTTACGAAAAAAAATTTATATTTCGGGGTAGTACCCACAACCGTTATTTTACAATTGTTGTGCAACGCTCGGAAAATCGTCTAGTTTTCTTGTGCTCGATGGATAGTGAGATTCATTCGTCCGGCCAACCTCGCATCTAGCTTTTTTTCTCGCATTTGTCACTTAATTCCGACTAATGGTAGATCAAAGGAGCACAACATCCCGATATTTCGTCATTTAATCGATTCATCAAAAATATATATGTGTTTATGGTTTTCCCAGTAGAGATCGAATTAGTAGTAGTCACACAAATGAATTCAATTTCCAATCATAACGATAATGGAAGTCCAAACTGTGTTAGTCTAACTGTACTCGGTTCAGTTTCTCCGAATAAGATCAAAGGAGCACAAAATCTCGCGCAAACGTGCCAATTTGTTCATGTGTGTCTCGAAAGCGGGCAACAGATGAACCGGGACCGTCAACATATCCGGCATTTACGAGAAACGATAATGAAAGTCCAAAGCACCAATCAGCCTGTGCATTTCTTTCAATATTTCTTCTAGAATATATTTGTGGTCAAATCATTAGGCAAGTTGTTTCGCAATCGCTTTTTTCATTTCCTTAAACAAACAAATGCGTCAGACTATTTGCCCGGTATTTACCTGATACTAATCTCCTGTTCGCATGTGCCCGATAAGCACCTGTGATTATTACCAGCCCATTCTCTGAACAATGATCCTAAAATAAGATTCTAATCATCACGCGCACCGGGAACAGCTAAACAGTAATCGCCGGCTACAACACCTGTTTAATACGTTTGAAAAAATTTAAACAGCTCACTTAATTGTATTTTTTGGTATTTATTGTTGGAAGATTAATTTGGTGTGTATTCTACCGCATCTCGATACCTACCAAAGACAAGGGACACAAAACTATATCAGGAATGCAAACGGAAATGAGCGGCTCTCTCGCGTTCGGTCTCGACTGGGATCGAGACTACTTCCTGCGGATCGTGAGATTGTGAGTATTCGATAGTTACATGTTTCTCATGCTCTTCAGTCCTGACCACATCGGTATTCACTTTTTCGTTAAATTGAATATGACTTGTTTCGAGATTTTTATTAGAATTACGCTTCCTTATTACAGAGCCCGCCACATCTACTGGCCACTCTCCGTCTTCCTTCTGAATCCCTCCGTTATGTACGTGCTGATTAGAAAATCGCAGATGAGCATGGACTGCAAGGCTGCGTTTGTTGCTCATCATGTATGTGAATGTTATTACATTACTTTTGTCTAAATTGAATGGACAAAAATTTTTATATTTCGCAAGGCTAATTTAACGTGATGAGTTCAAGTAAGCTCAATGCGTACGACGTGAATCATGGAGAAAAGCCGTTAAAATTATTCTTTTAAGATAGTGCTGATCTGCTTCGATGTCTACAACGGCCTGCTATACCAGGTGATAAAATGTTTTCAAAAAAACCCGCAGACATCAGTGAACAAACTTTTTTTAAAATTTCACAGACTGAATAAGTTTCACAAGGTTTATTTAATCTGAATAATTCAAGTATGATCAATAACGAAAACTCGTTCTGCTCTAAAAAAATATCCAAGGGTTGTACTCGATGGGGAGGTTCTTTCTACGGACCATTCCGTCACCCTGGAACCACTCGCGGCGGAACTGCTTGGCGGCTCCATCGGGAGTGTTGGTCCACTCGATGGTGACACGATCGTTGTTGGTGTCCTGTAAGGAATACGAATAATGCGGTCTTATATTGCACAGACTTGGATGCACTACCGTAATAAAGTTTGAGGGATAGGTACGGTATGATGGCGAGTATACAAACCCGTGGGTGGATTATGGTAATCAAACAGTAAGGGTTCACTTTCGGGCCGGGAATAAACCGTACCTCTTGTCCGTAGGCGAAGGCATCACACGAGACGGCGATCAGAGCGTTTTCCTTGGGGTCGAGCACACCGGCGGCGGGGTCGCAACGCAGCTGGAGCGCGCACATCGGTTAGAAGCCGATTTTCTCCTTTTTCCTTTCACTTATTTATTTATTTTTTTATTCTAATAATAATAATAAATTCTGGAGAATTCGATTATAATAATAAAATAGAAATAACGCTTTATAACATGCGCACAAATTTTTACATGAAAAAATTTCCGAGATGGGATTTCCCAAAAATGATTTCCCATTGCGAATTTCTAAATTAAAATTTACAATTGGTGTTTTCCCAAATGCGGTTTTCCACAAATATTTTTCTCAAATTATTTTTATACAAAATCAATTTCTGAAATGAAATTAACGAAAAAAAATTTATATCTCGGGGTAGTACCCGGTTGTGTTTCACAAACACTTCATATGATCTGAGTCTTCGTCAATTCGATCGCATAGGCGTTACCAGACAAACAAAATTCGCATAATGAAGACCTGTATTATGAGTCCTACTCCAATCACTTTGTTCAATTACATTTCCTTGACAATAACACTGCTCAAAAATAAAGAGTAATTCGAAAACGAGACATCTTTTCAGGCCTGGATCAACTGCGTGTACGGCACCTGGCTGTATCTGAGAGAAATCACATGGACAAGTACAAGCAGACCAGAGGCATCACTATTGCTTTTTGCGTTTAGAACGAGAGATCAAAGATCAACATTTCATAGCCTGTCACATTTTCAAATTTCGATGCAGAAAACGAAAATCGCTAATCTCCTTGACCTTTCGCATCCGCACTCTTTCTGAATAATCTCCCTCATTTCCCTCTTTCACTAGATGGAAAATGCCTCATTTCTCTCTCATTCCGCTCTATAAAACCCCCTCGCCTCGGTCTCTTCCTCACACCAAGTCGTCGCCATGGCCCAGTCCGTCCCTCCCGGAGATATCGCCACCCAGCCCGGCACCAAGATCGTCTTCAATGCCCCCTACGACGACAAGCACACCTACCACATCAAGGTATGGTTTACCCCGACCCCCACCCCGGCCTACCGTAGTCTCCTCCACAGAGCCATAGAGTACCGTACTCCACGATGATATATACCTTGCCTTTATCGATCCTCAGCTACGGTAACCCTTCGTTCTTTCAGGTGACCAACTCGTCCGCTCGCCGCATTGGATGGGCTTTCAAGACCACCAACATGAAGAGACTCGGTGTCGACCCCGCCGCCGGTGTGCTCGACCCCAAGGAAAACGCTCTGATCGCCGTCTCGTGTGATGCCTTCGCCTACGGACAAGAGGTACGGTTTATTCCCGGCCCGAAAGTGAACCCTTACTGTTTGATTACCATAATCCACCCACGGGTTTGTATACTCGCCATCATACCGTACCTATCCCTCAAACTTTATTACGGTAGTGCATCCAAGTCTGTGCAATATAAGACCGCATTATTCGTATTCCTTACAGGACACCAACAACGATCGTGTCACCATCGAGTGGACCAACACTCCCGATGGAGCCGCCAAGCAGTTCCGCCGCGAGTGGTTCCAGGGTGACGGAATGGTCCGTAGAAAGAACCTCCCCATCGAGTACAACCCTTGAATAAAGGTGGTTGGTGCTCTAGCTGCTGTGTTTCACACATCTCAACTTCTTCATACTGTATTTACATATTAAGGGTACTTCGATGGTTACACTTGGGGGGGGGGGGGGGGCGAGGGGGGTCTGTCTGCTACAGTATTCTCGAGTTTGTCATATTTCGGCCATCTTCCTTGTCTTTTGTCTTCGGTTTCTTCTCCTCTTGTAATTCATTGGATGTTTTCCATGATCACATTCTTCACGCAATTCCATTTGACGAGCACATTCTTTAGCAATCATATTCTGACACTCGGTAAATGCATGCGAAACATCCATCCAATCTGTTTCTCCTAATTCCAATCGACCTTCTCGCGATTCTCGCCATTGACTATTTCTATTTCTATTTTATTTTTATTTCCCGTGTAGCATCAGCAATTAGAATAATGGTATAAATTACCCATCTATAGACACTTATACGATTCATTTCACGACTTCGGCCAATCCGGCCAATCTCTTAATCGCCATTTCGGCCAATCTCTAATCGCCATTTCGGCCAATCTCTAATCGCCGTGCACCGTCGATCGAGAGCTGAAGATTACGGTGGCAAAAGTCACGAGGGTAGAACGATAATTGAGGATTACGGTTCTACGTAACTCTCCGCTTCACTGTCACTTCGTCGCCAACGATTTCGGTCAGTGCAAGATATCATCCAATAACACATCAGCCAACCAAGACAAAGCTCAGCAGACATTTCCGTGACCTTTCCATTTTGATCTTTGATCTTTAAATATATCCCTCATCTTTGTCTTCGGTTCTTGTTCTTCTGCACAACAATAATACTACCATTTCATTTATCGCGAGTGAATGAGGGGGGGGGGGGGCGAGGGGGAGAAGGAAGCGAAGTCGACCTTCGTGCGCTGCCTGTTGCGCTGTTGGCTCCTCACTGTAATCAAAGAGTACGGTAATGGAGATACGGTAGACGGGGCGGCGGCCGCGTTCTGAAATGAGTGCTATCAATTGATGACGACAGTCCTATTACTTACCTGGCCACGGCGCGCCGCATTCGCCTTCTCCACATTGGCCCGCCTCGCCACCTTGGCTGCCTTCTTTCCTTTACGAAAACCTTTTTTTTGGCTAGGTTTCCCATCTGTGAAAAAATCACCGAGGGGACGGCTATTTATAGTAAAAAAAATCACCGAGGGGACGGCTATTTATAGTCTGAAATGACAATGTGGCATTTCCATTTAGATAATTGAAAAATTAAATGGTTTAATAATTTGATTGGGAGTGTGGGAAATGAGAGAATATTAAAATGAAAATCTTTATTGAGATACCACATTTGAATGAAAGGATTAGCCCTAATGGAATTGTGCATTGTTTCTCTTAAACACATATTGAAAAGATTTGTCCCTGATAATCGAGAAGCACATTTCAATTTATCTCGCTATTGAATTCCCTAAATTTGTCTTCCCGGCATGATTTGCGAATATAAAGCCACCCTATTCTGCTTGGAATAATTTTTGATCAATTGTTTGAGCGTGGACGTTTGAGTACGTTGACGTTGAGTTGAGTCCACAAAGTTCAATGAGTTTCCACCACGACAGAATACAGAAAATGATGCCGTTCGCCTAAGAATAGAGCAATGACCGGTACAGTGAAAATGGGTCGATTCTCTGAGAATTTGTTGTTAGGGGTTCTTGAGGTTGCTGATGACGATGAGCGTATTCATTTTTCATGTCGAGTCATCGTTGGCTCCAGGTGCCGTCACGTCGAATTTAATAATTATTTTTTCATAATTCTGGGTTTGAAAACCTCCTAAAAATAAGTGCGTGAGGCTCAAGGGTCAGAATTTGATGCTGATCACGCCTGACTATTTAATTTTTGATTATTTTCAAAAATAAATTATATGTAAAATAAAAAATTCGGCAATTTCATTAGCGAGCTTAGCTTTTTCGACAGCAGGATGCGCCGTGACGAGAGGATTTCAAAACTAGGGTTGATAAAATCGAGAATACCCGATAGTCGAGGCCTCGGTCAGAAATAACCCCTCTATTCTCGATCGATCACGAAACCCGACTCGGGTACTCGATGTTGAGAGTGAGTGGTCGGGTCGGACTCGGACAGTCGAGAATGGTCGGTCGCGTTCGGTCGGGCCGATCAGGCCGAACAATTTCGTCTCGTTCTCATGATCCTACTCTGAGAGACAGGAGCAGTGTGCCTCGATGGTATAGCGGTTGCGTTTTTGTAGTAGCAAAAAATTTTTGCGAGTTCAATCCCGAAAGATACCAATCATTTTTGCCACATTTGTACATTATGCTAACAGTGTTCCGACTTGATTATCGTTTTTTATCTGCATGAAACAAACATTACCTCTTGGAAAACATATTACTATGATGCTCCACTGCTGATAGTTTTCTAATAGGTATTTTTATCATAATTTTGCAATAAAAGTACTAGACAATAGAAAAAAACAAAATAATCAAAAAAATGTTAGCATAATGTACAAATACGGCAAAAATGCTAAGTATATCTCGGGATTAAACTCGCCAAAAATTTTTGCTACTACAAAAACGCAACCGCTATACCATCGAGGCACACTGCTCCTGTCTCTCAGAGTAGGATCATGAGAACGAGACGAAATTGTTCACTGATCGGCCCGACCGAACCCGACCGACCGACCATTCTCGACTGTCCGAGTCCGACCCGACCACTCACTCTCAACATCGAGTACCCGAGTCGGGTATTTCAAATTTCGAGCTACTCTAACTAAACCCGATCGAGTATTAGGGTCGAGGCCTCGAATACTCGACTCGATTTCACCAACCCTATTCAATACGTATCCCATACATAATGAGGTTTTCCAGGACAAACGGGTACGGCTGCTTTATTGATTGAATAGGAACCAACGAGGAAAAACAATTGAGTCCAAACCTTATGGGAATGGGAAGAAAACGATGCGACGGGCGCGAACATGTGGGACAACGGATGAGGGGAGGAAACACCGGTGACCGAGAAAGAGTTGAGGAGGGAAGGGGAGTGAGAGGGAGTGAGACTCTAGAGAACGAGGCCTCCTCCTTGGAGTTCCTTGGAATTGCTAAGATAAGGGGAAAGGCCCTCCAATGACTGCCATCTCCCTCTCGCACGAATCTGGTCGATAGAGGCACCTTGTCTAACTGATGCGGAGACTCCTGCGACACGAAGAGAATGGGGACTGAAACGAGGGAGAGAGAAAAGATCACACAGGGTATGGAGAGGGGAATTGAAGAAGGAAGAGGAGAGAGGTTTATGGGTGGAGAACGAGTGGAAAACTGGTAAGGAGGGAGAGGGCGAGGGAGCGAGAGACTTGAAACGGATCCAGAGGTTGAAAGCGGTAGACGGTCGAGAGAGACGAATAGAGGAGGACGCTCCCTTCCTCTCTTGATCGTTCTTGGCCTTCTTGATGAAGAGAGTGAGGGAGAGTCGGGGGACTCTTCCTCCGTGACATCTTCCCACAAAAGGGCCGTCGCTTCCGATACTCTCAGAAGAGCGTCCATCGACAGGACGACAAAGGCGCCCATTCTCACCTCGTCTCTGGATGCATCACTCCTATCCAGGTGCTCACAGATCGCCCTGAGATGAGAGGGCGATCTCCTTGGGAATGCGGCACACCGAACGAGGGCTCGGCTCAGATCCTCGGGCACTTCCTCTGAGATGGGATTTCCTCCGAAGAAGAGGAACGAGGCTTTGGCTACTGCTAGGGAGGACCGAGACGCTCCTTGAATATGCTTATCCAGGAAGAAGGAAACGAGAGACAGGGGAGTGGAAGGGTCGACGGAAAGGGCCTGCGCAAACTTGCGCCTCGCCCACTCGACGCGCGCATACTGAGTGAGTGTAGAAGGGGCAACGGAGCCTTGGACGGTATGCATCAAGAGGTCGGCCAGATCCGATCTCCCAGCAGAAGTGAGAAGATGGGAGATTGAGTTGATCGAGTGGCCTCTCCCCCCTGGAATACGGTAGGTCAGCTAGGTGTGGGTGGGTGGGAATGCGGAACGTAGTTCCGAAGAGCAACCTAGAATGACCGACATGGATTTTGGGAAATTATGGTTGCCTGAGTATCAGCGGGGATACACTCAGTACGGTATTTTACACTACGGGGAAAAGCCGGCTCTGGTGTAACCGCATCCGTTTTCTCTCGGAAAACCGACATTATGAGTCCTACTCCAATCACTTTGTTCAATACGTATCCCATACATAATGAGGTTTTCCAGGACAAACGGGTACGGCTGCTTTATAGTAGAAAAGGTTAAAGTTATCAAAATTGGCAGAGGAGAAACGTAAAGGGGGATGGGGAAAATTTCGAGGCAAAGAGTGAATTGGGGAGCTGCGACGGAATGAGAATGGGAGCTCCTTTCGGATAAGTAATTGCGTCGAGAATTTCACTGGACCACAAGGGACCATTGCGAAGAGAAACGATACCGGGGTTTCCGAACCAAAGAGGAAAACCGAGAATCATTTTTGCTTTTGTTTCTCGCGCCATCCGTACCACCCGATTCAAGGCCGAGGGTGGAGGAACGCACCATGAAAGACGGGCAGATTGCCAGAAGCCCGGGAGAGCGAAAGCGTCGATTCCTTTTGAGTCGATTTCGGCGCCTCTGGAAAGGAACAGGGTACATTTAGACGTCCGTTTGTCGGCAAAAAGGTCGATCACCGGGATTCCTCATCTGGCCGTACATTCCCGGAATGTCTGTTCTTTGATTCCCCAATCATCCCCGTCTATCCAACGACTTGCTGGGTCGGCTTCCACGTTCATGTCCCTGGGAATCCAAGTGAGCTCGAGGGTAATCCGTGCCTTTCTGGCGGTCTCGTGTATTTCAACCGCTATCTCATGGAGGGTGTCCTTAGCGCAACCGCATCTAGCTATCAGAACCGCAGCTTGGTTATCACAGAAAATCCGGACTGAGCTACCTGATACGTGGGACAGAAAAGCCTTCAGCCCGAATTCGATTGCTAGCAACTCCCTATGAGTACTAGAGAGAGGAATTTGTGACTCGTCTAAATTGCGGGCACCTTTTTCTTCTAAACCCTTGGGGCCTCTAAGCACTGCGCCTAACGCGACACTAGATGCGTCGATTTCAATGATGAAATCGTCCACACCCGGAGAATGGGCGAAGGGCCGGGATGTGGGACCTTTGACCCATGACACCCAGAATTTCAACTCGCTTCTCTCTCGGGCGGATAAGGGCAGATACTTCGATCCTACTGCCTCCATTTCAGACACTGTCTGTGCCGTTAAGGGCACGTGACGAGAGGGGGATTGGAGGAGATTTATGAAACGCAATAGTGCCTTGTCCTTTCGTCTCTGAGACAGTGCAACGGTTCCTGCTGCCAGGTCGATCCTGAATCCTGAACCAGATTGGCAGAGGTCCAGTTAGTCTTGTCCTCAGCGACGATTGCTCCGACCTCTCTGAGGTCGTTCCTCACTTGGTTCGATGCCGACAGGCACTGTGCCACGGTGGGAGCTGTAATAATGCAATCATCTAAGTATAGTGCGCATTGAATGCCCATGGAGCGCCACCGAATTACGAGGGTCCGAAACACTTTGGTAAACACCCAGGGTGCACAATTCAATCCGAATGGGAGCGCTTTCGTGCGATAGTTCTGCCCCTTCCAGGTAAATCCCATGAACCTTTTGGAATCGGATTCCTCTATACAGAGATGATGATAACCTGATTTTAGATCGATCAAGGCGAGGTACCCTCCCACGGGAAGGTAATCCCAAATGGATTTAAGGTCGTCAATGCGAAACCGAGTAGTAGGGATGAACTTGTTTAGGGCGGAAAGATCGAGAATTAGCCTGAGCTTCTTACCCGAATCGGCGACAGACAGCGGAGAAAGAAGGGGAGGAGTTGAACCGACGGCGACGATTATGCCGCTCTGGACCCACTCCCGAATCGTCATGGTGACGAAATCAGCGTTCGTCTCAGCGGACCTCCTATTTCCTGGACATTTACGATTATGCCGCTCTGGACCCACTCCCGAATCGTCATGGTGACGAAATCAGCGTTCGTCTCAGCGGACCTCCTATTTCCTGGACATTTTAGGTTGACCTGGTCACAATCGAATCCTTCAGGGAAGGGAAGTCTATAGCCATGGGCTAGAATGCCAAGGACAAACGGAGCTGCTCCGAATGCCTCCCAAACCGGGATAGAGCCTCTGAGACTCATAAAAGGGGCCTGGCCCGATCGATACTCACCTTCGGTTGTAGACTGGCTGCCTGCAGTTATAGACGGAGTGGCCAGCGGCTTGGCAATTGGAGCACCACTGCGGACGATTGAAGAGAGGTTGAGGGGCGAGGGAAGAGTGGGAATGGCCTCTGGAGGGGGCTGCGTCCAGAGGCCGGACAGGAAAGGGCTGGCTAGCGGGCTCCCGGTCTCTCTTGCTGCGCTTAGAAGGAGGGCCGGATGAGGAAGACGCACCTCGGCCCGCGAGCAGTGCGATCGCCGCGAGAGGCAGTCCACTCTCAGAAGAACCACCGGTGAGATCTTGCAGGGCCGAGTACTTGTCGTAAGCCGCGAAGATCTCGGGATTACTCTGTGGCTTACGACAAGTACTCGGCCCTGCAAGATCTCACCGGTGGTTCTTCTGAGAGTGGACTGCCTCTCGCGGCGATCGCACTGCTCGCGGGCCGAGGTGCGTCTTCCTCATCCGGCCCTCCTTCTAAGCGCAGCAAGAGAGACCGGGAGCCCGCTAGCCAGCCCTTTCCTGTCCGGCCTCTGGACGCAGCCCCCTCCAGAGGCCATTCCCACTCTTCCCTCGCCCCTCAACCTCTCTTCAATCGTCCGCAGTGGTGCTCCAATTGCCAAGCCGCTGGCCACTCCGTCTATAACTGCAGGCAGCCAGTCTACAACCGAAGGTGAGTATCGATCGGGCCAGGCCCCTTTTATGAGTCTCAGAGGCTCTATCCCGGTTTGGGAGGCATTCGGAGCAGCTCCGTTTGTCCTTGGCATTCTAGCCCATGGCTATAGACTTCCCTTCCCTGAAGGATTCGATTGTGACCAGGTCAACCTAAAATGTCCAGGAAATAGGAGGTCCGCTGAGACGAACGCTGATTTCGTCACCATGACGATTCGGGAGTGGGTCCAGAGCGGCATAATCGTAAATGTCCAGGAAATAGGAGGTCCGCTGAGACGAACGCTGATTTCGTCACCATGACGATTCGGGAGTGGGTCCAGAGCGGCATAATCGTCGCCGTCGGTTCAACTCCTCCCCTTCTTTCTCCGCTGTCTGTCGCCGATTCGGGTAAGAAGCTCAGGCTAATTCTCGATCTTTCCGCCCTAAACAAGTTCATCCCTACTACTCGGTTTCGCATTGACGACCTTAAATCCATTTGGGATTACCTTCCCGTGGGAGGGTACCTCGCCTTGATCGATCTAAAATCAGGTTATCATCATCTCTGTATAGAGGAATCCGATTCCAAAAGGTTCATGGGATTTACCTGGAAGGGGCAGAACTATCGCACGAAAGCGCTCCCATTCGGATTGAATTGTGCACCCTGGGTGTTTACCAAAGTGTTTCGGACCCTCGTAATTCGGTGGCGCTCCATGGGCATTCAATGCGCACTATACTTAGATGATTGCATTATTACAGCTCCCACCGTGGCACAGTGCCTGTCGGCATCGAACCAAGTGAGGAACGACCTCAGAGAGGTCGGAGCAATCGTCGCTGAGGACAAGACTAACTGGACCTCTGCCAATCTGGTTCAGGATTCAGGATCGACCTGGCAGCAGGAACCGTTGCACTGTCTCAGAGACGAAAGGACAAGGCACTATTGCGTTTCATAAATCTCCTCCAATCCCCCTCTCGTCACGTGCCCTTAACGGCACAGACAGTGTCTGAAATGGAGGCAGTAGGATCGAAGTATCTGCCCTTATCCGCCCGAGAGAGAAGCGAGTTGAAATTCTGGGTGTCATGGGTCAAAGGTCCCACATCCCGGCCCTTCGCCCATTCTCCGGGTGTGGACGATTTCATCATTGAAATCGACGCATCTAGTGTCGCGTTAGGCGCAGTGCTTAGAGGCCCCAAGGGTTTAGAAGAAAAAGGTGCCCGCAATTTAGACGAGTCACAAATTCCTCTCTCTAGTACTCATAGGGAGTTGCTAGCAATCGAATTCGGGCTGAAGGCTTTTCTGTCCCACGTATCAGGTAGCTCAGTCCGGATTTTCTGTGATAACCAAGCTGCGGTTCTGATAGCTAGATGCGGTTGCGCTAAGGACACCCTCCATGAGATAGCGGTTGAAATACACGAGACCGCCAGAAAGGCACGGATTACCCTCGAGCTCACTTGGATTCCCAGGGACATGAACGTGGAAGCCGACCCAGCAAGTCGTTGGATAGACGGGGATGATTGGGGAATCAAAGAACAGACATTCCGGGAATGTACGGCCAGATGAGGAATCCCGGTGATCGACCTTTTTGCTGACAAACGGACGTCTAAATGTACCCTGTTCCTTTCCAGAGGCGCCGAAATCGACTCAAAAGGAATCGACGCTTTCGCTCTCCCGGGCTTCTGGCAATCTGCCCGTCTTTCATGGTGCGTTCCTCCACCCTCGGCCTTGAATCGGGTGGTACGGATGGCGCGAGAAACAAAAGCAAAAATGATTCTCGGTTTTCCTCTTTGGTTCGGAAACCCCGGTATCGTTTCTCTTCGCAATGGTCCCTTGTGGTCCAGTGAAATTCTCGACGCAATTACTTATCCGAAAGGAGCTCCCATTCTCATTCCGTCGCAGCTCCCCAATTCACTCTTTGCCTCGAAATTTTCCCCATCCCCCTTTACGTTTCTCCTCTGCCAATTTTGATAACTTTAACCTTTTCTACTATAAAGCAGCCGTACCCGTTTGTCCTGGAAAACCTCATTATGTATGGGATACGTATTGAACAAAGTGATTGGAGTAGGACTCATAATGTCGGTTTTCCGAGAGAAAACGGATGCGGTTACACCAGAGCCGGCTTTTCCCCGTAGTGTAAAATACCGTACTGAGTGTATCCCCGCTGATACTCAGGCAACCATAATTTCCCAAAATCCATGTCGGTCATTCTAGGTTGCTCTTCGGAACTACGTTCCGCATTCCCACCCACCCACACCTAGCTGACCTACCGTATTCCAGGGGGGAGAGGCCACTCGATCAACTCAATCTCCCATCTTCTCACTTCTGCTGGGAGATCGGATCTGGCCGACCTCTTGATGCATACCGTCCAAGGCTCCGTTGCCCCTTCTACACTCACTCAGTATGCGCGCGTCGAGTGGGCGAGGCGCAAGTTTGCGCAGGCCCTTTCCGTCGACCCTTCCACTCCCCTGTCTCTCGTTTCCTTCTTCCTGGATAAGCATATTCAAGGAGCGTCTCGGTCCTCCCTAGCAGTAGCCAAAGCCTCGTTCCTCTTCTTCGGAGGAAATCCCATCTCAGAGGAAGTGCCCGAGGATCTGAGCCGAGCCCTCGTTCGGTGTGCCGCATTCCCAAGGAGATCGCCCTCTCATCTCAGGGCGATCTGTGAGCACCTGGATAGGAGTGATGCATCCAGAGACGAGGTGAGAATGGGCGCCTTTGTCGTCCTGTCGATGGACGCTCTTCTGAGAGTATCGGAAGCGACGGCCCTTTTGTGGGAAGATGTCACGGAGGAAGAGTCCCCCGACTCTCCCTCACTCTCTTCATCAAGAAGGCCAAGAACGATCAAGAGAGGAAGGGAGCGTCCTCCTCTATTCGTCTCTCTCGACCGTCTACCGCTTTCAACCTCTGGATCCGTTTCAAGTCTCTCGCTCCCTCGCCCTCTCCCTCCTTACCAGTTTTCCACTCGTTCTCCACCCATAAACCTCTCTCCTCTTCCTTCTTCAATTCCCCTCTCCATACCCTGTGTGATCTTTTCTCTCTCCCTCGTTTCAGTCCCCATTCTCTTCGTGTCGCAGGAGTCTCCGCATCAGTTAGACAAGGTGCCTCTATCGACCAGATTCGTGCGAGAGGGAGATGGCAGTCATTGGAGGGCCTTTCCCCTTATCTTAGCAATTCCAAGGAACTCCAAGGAGGAGGCCTCGTTCTCTAGAGTCTCACTCCCTCTCACTCCCCTTCCCTCCTCAACTCTTTCTCGGTCACCGGTGTTTCCTCCCCTCATCCGTTGTCCCACATGTTCGCGCCCGTCGCATCGTTTTCTTCCCATTCCCATAAGGTTTGGACTCAATTGTTTTTCCTCGTTGGTTCCTATTCAATCAATAAAGCAGCCGTACCCGTTTGTCCTGGAAAACCTCATTATGTATGGGATACGTATTGAATAGGGTTGGTGAAATCGAGTCGAGTATTCGAGGCCTCGACCCTAATACTCGATCGGGTTTAGTTAGAGTAGCTCGAAATTTGAAATACCCGACTCGGGTACTCGATGTTGAGAGTGAGTGGTCGGGTCGGACTCGGACAGTCGAGAATGGTCGGTCGGTCGGGTTCGGTCGGGCCGATCAGTGAACAATTTCGTCTCGTTCTCATGATCCTACTCTGAGAGACAGGAGCAGTGTGCCTCGATGGTATAGCGGTTGCGTTTTTGTAGTAGCAAAAATTTTTGGCGAGTTTAATCCCGAGATATACTTAGCATTTTTGCCGTATTTGTACATTATGCTAACATTTTTTTGATTATTTTGTTTTTTTCTATTGTCTAGTACTTTTATTGCAAAATTATGATAAAAATACCTATTAGAAAACTATCAGCAGTGGAGCATCATAGTAATATGTTTTCCAAGAGGTAATGTTTGTTTCATGCAGATAAAAAACGATAATCAAGTCGGAACACTGTTAGCATAATGTACAAATGTGGCAAAAATGATTGGTATCTTTCGGGATTGAACTCGCAAAAATTTTTTGCTACTACAAAAACGCAACCGCTATACCATCGAGGCACACTGCTCCTGTCTCTCAGAGTAGGATCATGAGAACGAGACGAAATTGTTCGGCCTGATCGGCCCGACCGAACGCGACCGACCATTCTCGACTGTCCGAGTCCGACCCGACCACTCACTCTCAACATCGAGTACCCGAGTCGGGTTTCGTGATCGATCGAGAATAGAGGGGTTATTTCTGACCGAGGCCTCGACTATCGGGTATTCTCGATTTTATCAACCCTAGTTTTGAAATCCTCTCGTCACGGCGCATCCTGCTGTCGAAAAAGCTAAGCTCGCTAATGAAATTGCCGAATTTTTTATTTTACATATAATTTATTTTTGAAAATAATCAAAAATTAAATAGTCAGGCGTGATCAGCATCAAATTCTGACCCTTGAGCCTCACGCACTTATTTTTAGGAGGTTTTCAAACCCAGAATTATGAAAAAATAATTATTAAATTCGACGTGACGGCACCTGGAGCCAACGATGACTCGACATGAAAAATGAATACGCTCATCGTCATCAGCAACCTCAAGAACCCCTAACAACAAATTCTCAGAGAATCGACCCATTTTCACTGTACCGGTCATTGCTCTATTCTTAGGCGAACGGCATCATTTTCTGTATTCTGTCGTGGTGGAAACTCATTGAACTTTGTGGACTCAACTCAACGTCAACGTACTCAAACGTCCACGCTCAAACAATTGATCAAAAATTATTCCAAGCAGAATAGGGTGGCTTTATATTCGCAAATCATGCCGGGAAGACAAATTTAGGGAATTCAATAGCGAGATAAATTGAAATGTGCTTCTCGATTATCAGGGACAAATCTTTTCAATATGTGTTTAAGAGAAACAATGCACAATTCCATTAGGGCTAATCCTTTCATTCAAATGTGGTATCTCAATAAAGATTTTCATTTTAATATTCTCTCATTTCCCACACTCCCAATCAAATTATTAAACCATTTAATTTTTCAATTATCTAAATGGAAATGCCACATTGTCATTTCAGACTATAAATAGCCGTCCCCTCGGTGATTTTTTTTACTATAAATAGCCGTCCCCTCGGTGATTTTTTCACAGATGGGAAACCTAGCCAAAAAAAAGGTTTTCGTAAAGGAAAGAAGGCAGCCAAGGTGGCGAGGCGGGCCAATGTGGAGAAGGCGAATGCGGCGCGCCGTGGCCAGGTAAGTAATAGGACTGTCGTCATCAATTGATAGCACTCATTTCAGAACGCGGCCGCCGCCCCGTCTACCGTATCTCCATTACCGTACTCTTTGATTACAGTGAGGAGCCAACAGCGCAACAGGCAGCGCACGAAGGTCGACTTCGCTTCCTTCTCCCCCTCGCCCCCCCCCCCCCTCATTCACTCGCGATAAATGAAATGGTAGTATTATTGTTGTGCAGAAGAACAAGAACCGAAGACAAAGATGAGGGATATATTTAAAGATCAAAGATCAAAATGGAAAGGTCACGGAAATGTCTGCTGAGCTTTGTCTTGGTTGGCTGATGTGTTATTGGATGATATCTTGCACTGACCGAAATCGTTGGCGACGAAGTGACAGTGAAGCGGAGAGTTACGTAGAACCGTAATCCTCAATTATCGTTCTACCCTCGTGACTTTTGCCACCGTAATCTTCAGCTCTCGATCGACGGTGCACGGCGATTAGAGATTGGCCGAAATGGCGATTAGAGATTGGCCGAAATGGCGATTAAGAGATTGGCCGGATTGGCCGAAGTCGTGAAATGAATCGTATAAGTGTCTATAGATGGGTAATTTATACCATTATTCTAATTGCTGATGCTACACGGGAAATAAAAATAAAATAGAAATAGAAATAGTCAATGGCGAGAATCGCGAGAAGGTCGATTGGAATTAGGAGAAACAGATTGGATGGATGTTTCGCATGCATTTACCGAGTGTCAGAATATGATTGCTAAAGAATGTGCTCGTCAAATGGAATTGCGTGAAGAATGTGATCATGGAAAACATCCAATGAATTACAAGAGGAGAAGAAACCGAAGACAAAAGACAAGGAAGATGGCCGAAATATGACAAACTCGAGAATACTGTAGCAGACAGACCCCCTTCGCCCCCCCCCCCCCCCCCCCCCAAGTGTAACCATCGAAGTACCCTTAATATGTAAATACAGTATGAAGAAGTTGAGATGTGTGAAACACAGCAGCTAGAGCACCAACCACCTTTATTCAAGGGTTGTACTCGATGGGGAGGTTCTTTCTACGGACCATTCCGTCACCCTGGAACCACTCGCGGCGGAACTGCTTGGCGGCTCCATCGGGAGTGTTGGTCCACTCGATGGTGACACGATCGTTGTTGGTGTCCTGTAAGGAATACGAATAATGCGGTCTTATATTGCACAGACTTGGATGCACTACCGTAATAAAGTTTGAGGGATAGGTACGGTATGATGGCGAGTATACAAACCCGTGGGTGGATTATGGTAATCAAACAGTAAGGGTTCACTTTCGGGCCGGGAATAAACCGTACCTCTTGTCCGTAGGCGAAGGCATCACACGAGACGGCGATCAGAGCGTTTTCCTTGGGGTCGAGCACACCGGCGGCGGGGTCGACACCGAGTCTCTTCATGTTGGTGGTCTTGAAAGCCCATCCAATGCGGCGAGCGGACGAGTTGGTCACCTGAAAGAACGAAGGGTTACCGTAGCTGAGGATCGATAAAGGCAAGGTATATATCATCGTGGAGTACGGTACTCTATGGCTCTGTGGAGGAGACTACGGTAGGCCGGGGGTGGGGGTCGGGGTAAACCATACCTTGATGTGGTAGGTGTGCTTGTCGTCGTAGGGGGCATTGAAGACGATCTTGGTGCCGGGCTGGGTGGCGATATCTCCGGGAGGGACGGACTGGGCCATGGCGACGACTTGGTGTGAGGAAGAGACCGAGGCGAGGGGGTTTTATAGAGCGGAATGAGAGAGAAATGAGGCATTTTCCATCTAGTGAAAGAGGGAAATGAGGGAGATTATTCAGAAAGAGTGCGGATGCGAAAGGTCAAGGAGATTAGCGATTTTCGTTTTCTGCATCGAAATTTGAAATGTGACAGGCTATGAAATGTTGATCTTTGATCTCTCGTTCTAAACGCAAAAAGCAATAGTGATGCCTCTGGTCTGCTTGTACTTGTCCATGTGATTTCTCTCAGATACAGCCAGGTGCCGTACACGCAGTTGATCCAGGCCTGAAAAGATGTCTCGTTTTCGAATTACTCTTTATTTTTGAGCAGTGTTATTGTCAAGGAAATGTAATTGAACAAAGTGATTGGAGTAGGACTCATAATACAGGTCTTCATTATGCGAATTTTGTTTGTCTGGTAACGCCTATGCGATCGAATTGACGAAGACTCAGATCATATGAAGTGTTTGTGAAACACAACCGGGTACTACCCCGAGATATAAATTTTTTTTCGTTAATTTCATTTCAGAAATTGATTTTGTATAAAAATAATTTGAGAAAAATATTTGTGGAAAACCGCATTTGGGGAAAACACCAATTGTAAATTTTAATTTAGAAATTCGCAATGGGAAATCATTTTTGGGAAATCCCATCTCGGAAATTTTTTCATGTAAAAATTTGTGCGCATGTTATAAAGCGTTATTTCTATTTTATTATTATAATCGAATTCTCCAGAATTTATTATTATTATTAGAATAAAAAAATAAATAAATAAGTGAAAGGAAAAAGGAGAAAATCGGCTTCTAACCGATGTGCGCGCTCCAGCTGCGTTGCGACCCCGCCGCCGGTTGTGCTCGACCCCAAGGAAAACGCTCTGATCGCCGTCTCGTGTGATGCCTTCGCCTACGGACAAGAGGTACGGTTTATTCCCGGCCCGAAGTGAAACCCGTACTGTTTGATTACCATAATCCACCCACGGGTTTGTATACTCGCCATCATACCGTACCTATCCCTCAAACTTTATTACGGTAGTGCATCCAAGTCTGTGCAATATAAGACCGCATTATTCGTATTCCTTACAGGACACCAACAACGATCGTGTCACCATCGAGTGGACCAACACTCCCGATGGAGCCGCCAAGCAGTTCCGCCGCGAGTGGTTCCAGGGTGACGGAATGGTCCGTAGAAGAACCTCCCCATCGAGTACAACCCTTGGATATTTTTTTAGAGCAGAACGAGTTTTCGTTATTGATCATACTTGAATTATTCAGATTAAATAAACCTTGTGAAACTTATTCAGTCTGTGAAATTTTTAAAAAAAAGTTTTGTTCACTGATGTCGCGGGTTTTTTTGAAAACATTTTATCACCTGGTTATAGCAGGCCGTTGTAGACATCGAAGCAGATCAGCACTATCTTAAAAGAATAATTTTAACGGCTTTTCTCCATGATTCACGTAGTACGCATGGAGCTTACTTGAACTCATCACGTTAAATTAGCCTTGCGAAATATAAAAATTTTTGTCCATTCAATTTAGACAAAAGTAATGTAATAACATTCACATACATGATGAGCAACAAACGCAGCCTTGCAGTCCATGCTCATCTGCGATTTTCTAATCAGCACGTACATAACGGAGGGATTCAGAAGGAAGACGGAGAGTGGCCAGTAGATGTGGCGGGCTCTGTAATAAGGACGCGTAATTCTAATAAAAATCTCGAAACAAGTCATATTCAATTTAACGAAAAAGTGAATACCGATGTGGTCAGGACTGAAGAGCATGAGAAACATGTAACTATCGAATACTCACAATCTCACGATCCGCAGGAAGTAGTCTCGATCCCAGTCGAGACGAACGCGAGAGAGCCGCTCATTTCGTTTGCATTCCTGATATAGTTTTGTGTCCCTTGTCTTTGGTAGGTATCGAGATGCGGTTAGAATACACACCAAATTAATCTTCCAACAAAAATACCAAAAAATACAATTAAGTGAGCTGTTTTAATTTTTTCAAA